>JAGDQP010007486.1:0-67055 GCA_022664845.1 Lepisma saccharinum | reverse complement strand
TACACTACGCAGTTATCGTCGGGAATTCTTTGTCCGCTATTGTATGAAAAAGTCATGTTGACAATTAGTTGTCATACTAGCGTTAATCAGCATATCACGTGTGTTGAGGAGATAATGTCCACTCCCCAGAAAGTGTATAGAAGATAATTTTGAGTATAAGTAAAGGACGTCATCCTGTATTCTTCGTCTCATCACAAGATTGCTTCGTCACATGTAACCTCCATCTTCACTCAAGAAGAGTCCCGGTTAGAAGAACACGTCGTATGTGGTAGTGTTGACTGAATTGTCCTGCTGAGGGATACAGTGCTCATGTCCAATCCTTAGAGATGTTCGCTGGATACTTTACACCGAATAGACACCGTCTGGATATTCTTCAATCAAGTATCTTATAAACATTGATTAGTTTTCTTGCAAATTCCTTGTAAATGATCACGCCGTGGAATTGCGTTCGTGGAACCTACTTTACCTTTATTTTTCTTGTCAAGCAAATCAAGTTTAATTTTATTTTTCTACGCCTATATATATGTCTTAACTCTACCTAGGGTGACATATATTTTTTTCGTCAGGTATAATCGCAAAATTCTGAGTAAGATTATTTATTAGTTACAAGGACTACTTCAAAGTAGAGAGACAGAAACTCACTGCGCATTTTTTAGGAACGCGATTCAGCGAACGACCCCATTATTGAAATTTGGAGTCAATTCGGAGTAGTTTTGGTGGCTACAGAGTGTGTTATACAATCATAGGATTGCATAAGTGGAGAAACCAGTATTTCATGCTTTATTGCCCACATTTAATGTCCTATTCAAGTGACTAGGTAAAACACTTAGGGGAGAAACCACAATATTGTTTTGCATTTAACCTCATCGTAACTCACACAGGTAATACGAATATAACGTGCACATCGTTGTTTTTATCTGTAGTGTTTGTGAGCAACATTCGAACTGGTGATACAAACTGCGTTCGTATTGCACCTTAAACAATTATAAAAAGCCAGAACATACTCATATCGGTGAACAACTACGACCTCAAGGTGAGAAAGAATCAAACATTTGTCAGTGTTCAAGTATTTTTCCTTCGAACTGTTGACATATCAGTCGAATATTACAGGCAATCTCTTCTTTTATTCGACAAGTTGTTTTTCATTGACGGCATTGTACGAGCTTTGTAACATCACTACGTTACAGAAATAAACAGTTATATCATTACTTGCGAGCTCCTGCGTAGCCTAGTCGGTAGCGCGCTCGACTTCAGTGCGAGCGGTCCCGGGTTCGATTCCCGGTGGGGGCTAAAAAATTTCGGTGTTGACCCAGCATCGTGAGGACAATTGGGGAGCTGCTGTGAATAAAATACAGTGGCGATCACAGTGAGAGCTTCGGCTCTCCTCTCCCAACCCGTCTGGTCAGCGTGGGAGTAGTAGACCAACTCCTCCCTTCGGGGAGAGGCCTCATCCACTAGTGGATTGAATATGGCTGTGATTTATTATTATTATTATCATTACTTGCGTTGCTATCATCCTTTGCCTTCATCAAGCAATGCCTTTGTAAGGATTGAAAGATATACAGTCAACTTGGAGGTAAGCCACAGGTATCATCGTCCCATCGATTCATAAATCCTTGTTGGAGAGACAAAAGCTTTTACTCAAGGACTAGGTACCGAACGCCAAGAACTGTCGCAATGACTAAATACAATTTAAATTAAACAAATGTTGATTTTTTTTTAATTTTATATTTTGTCCATTCTTCATTTCTTAACAACTTTCATACGCCCATCGCCATCCGTTCCAACTTTCCATCTTCAACTCCTTCGACCCCGGGATTGGACGGGGCCAGGTGAATAACTGGACAGAACTACGGTCAGGCAAGCTTCAGGCCTGACTGGCTTCGGGTCAGACTTCAAGGCAGCAGGGAGGTCAGGCAAGCATCAAGCAGGCAGTCACACACAAACAGACATCCAGACAGCCAGCCAGATATATGTATGGATTATGTGAGTGTGAGTACCGACATTCCTCCGGAAGTCCGTCTAATAACCACCCACTCATTCCAAATATGTATGTACAGTGTTGTTCGGAGTTTCCGTAACAGGGCTTTAATTCGACTCATATTGCACAGAGAGCTTTGCAACAAAAAAATTATATATCAAAGTTTACAGGCAGAATCATATGGTGATGTTACTTAAAAGCAGTGTCTTCCCGGGAATACCTCTACAGGGGAACTACAAAATGTTAAATGCCAAAAGGGATTGATTTTTCTGCCCTTGAAACGAGCGCTCACTTTTGAGCATCTTTTAGACAAAACACTTTTCAATAGTTCAAATGTAATTAATAGATCAATAATAATATGATGTACGGGTGTTTCGGGACTTTTCGGATGCTGTAATTCGAGGGGAATAAAGCTTCGAAACTATAGTGAATTACGAACTGAGATACGCGTAATCAACCGGTGAAATTTAAACAGGGACGTCCCGGTAATAGTGCTACAGTGGGAAGGGAGGAACTTAAAAATTAAATGGAAATAGGGGTTGATAATGCTTTCTTTGAAATAAATACGAAATTTTGAACAATTTACTTTTTTTAAAAAAAATAATTTGTACCGTTTTTCAGTTTCAAGAGCTAATTTGGTAGGTCAACAGTTCACATTGACTCCAAAAGTTGTTCAAAATTTAATGCTTGTTTCGAAAGGAGCAAAATCCATCCCTCTGTTGCCATTTAAGAATTTAAAGTTACCTCCTCCCACTTCCCCGTAGAGGCATTCCCGGGACACCACTGTTTTCAGCAACACCACAATGTGATTCTGTATGAGCATCCTGATCTGTAGATTTTTGTTTCAAATCTCTATTTGTAATAGGCGACGAATTGAAGCCCTGGTACGGAGACTCAGAACCACTCTGTATGTGAGTATGTGTTTGCTTGATAGAATGTGTGTGAGAGAGAGACATAATAAACCTAAAGAAAGAGAAACACAAAAGGAAAAGATAGAATATATGAAAATGGAAGAAAAGAAGTAGAAGATGTATTAGAAATAAGAATATTAAGTGTAAGAAAGAAATTAGATATAGAATCTAATAGTGAAACAGAGACTCTACTGAAGATTATTGAAAGAAGAATGGAAACTTTTGATATTTTGTCCTGAAGGCCACTAAACACAATTGAAGCATGATGAAGAAAATGTTGAAAAGGAAATAATAAATTGAAGTAGAGCAGTGTTGGAAATCCACATGAAGAAAGCAATAGGAGATGGTTAGAACATTAGTTACGTAAAAGTGGCTCTTTGAAGAAACGGTTGAAAGAAAATCAAGAAGAGGAAGCTTACATGTATAGTCAGCGCCAAAAATATGTACCCAGTCCTAAAATTCATTCTCCGAATAACTATGGAATGGATAGTCCAATTTGAGTACAATGTTCTGAAACTTTAAGAGAATGTCATCTTTTGTCAGTTACAGAAAACTGTATTCAAATAGGTTCGTTCAAGTGGGACTTGTGAATTACCAAGCGGAATAACGTATATGGAAGATTAAATGTAAAATGCATGTACCGTAACAACTCGTGAAGTTGATGTTCAACCTTAAAAAGTAATTTTAAGACATGAGAGCGCAAGCCATAAACCCATGGTTCGAGCCAAGAAATGAATTAAATATAAATACAGGAAGAGAGAAATGAAGCTGGTTAATTTCAGAAACTAAAAGAAATAGTTTTATGGAGAATCTTCAATCAATGTTTATGAAAATCAATGTCTAAGAAGTAAACATTGTGTAGTTATTTCTGTAAAGGATAAATAGCGTTTGTGAGAGCAAAGCTTATAAGATCTGACAAAACAAAACATATGAGTTTGTTGAAAGAAAATGTCTAGAAAATTCGTTTTATAGGAATTGCTTTCATAACTAGTAATTGATTTGTGTATTATAATAACATCAATGAAGTAGATAGATCAAAAGAGTAACATGTTAACCTATTCTACTAGAGATTATATGTTACGTAAAGATAACAACCAAAATTTCATGCTCTACCGTAATTACGACACGTAGCATATATAAGTGGCGCCCAACGTGGGGCCTGTTTACTTAGAAACGGAGATTATTCTGTTATATTTCAGATAATTGAATTATTTACTGCTATAACGATGAATCATAGCAAGGATATTGAGGGGAATATGGATTAAATATACCTGAGGATGGTAATAATAGGCAGAGACGCCGTGGTAAAAAGGTTGACCACATGGTCAAGGATACGCTTAATAAAAGAAAGGGAGATAGGCGCTTAATAACCATACTTGTCAACGGGCATGAGGTAAAAAAAAGTAGATGGAATGTCTGTTCTGGTCTTGTGTACACAGATGAAAAGGGAACTGCATATCTTGAATCAAGGTCAAAATAGTTTACAAAGAGTAATGGTTGAACAGAAAACGGAGTTTATTGCTTTGGTAGATGCTAATAAAGAGGAACTTTTGGAGGCATAGTGTATTCTTTTTGTCGAGCAGGAAAGGAATATACAGCGTAAGTTATCTGACATTTCCATGCTAATCAATGAGATAGAGGAACTGTGCGAAGCCAATAACAATAAAATAGAGGAACAGTCAACATTACTGATAAAGTGTTACCTACGCATTGCTACGTTGGAGCAGAAGTATTGAAATCAGCAGGAAGAAAATCATTCAATACAAGAGAGATTGAATAAAATGTATCTAGAATTGGAATCCATGAAAATTTTAAAGAGTAGTCCTGAACGAATATATGGAGAGAAGAGAGTAGGTACACGAGAACAATTAGAAGTAAGTCATATTAATGATGGAGAACGAAGGATTCTAGGTGGCCTACAATGCGATACTGAAGGTGAGCAGAGTCCTGAGTTTTCGGATAGTAGTAAAGGTTCCATATAAGGAAGTTATTGTTCTATCAAGCGCCGGTTAGTGGAAAACTTGGTCAAAAGGTTATCCAGGAGAGTAGGACGGAATCTTTCATCTCAGGAATACGGTGATATACCGAACTGGAAAGGGATATTATCCTGGAAAGTCCTAATATGTATCTGGAAATGTTACTTATTATGCTTGGGACTAGATCAAGAAAGGCAGTTAAGTGCTATTAAAAAAGCCATGACTGGCCCAGCAAAATGTTCGTATGGTTATTTCTGTAAAAGATAAATAGTGTTCGTGAGGGCAAAGTTTATAAGATCTGACAAAATAAAACATATGAGTTTGTTGAAAGAAAATGTCTAGAAGATTCGTAACTAGCAATTGATTTGTGTATTCTAATAAGATCATTGAAGTAGATAGATAAAAAGACTAATATCTTAACCTATTCTACTAGATTATATGTTACGTAAAAATAACAACCAAAATCTCATGCTCTACCGGAATTACGACACGTAACAGTCTATCTATTCCAAAGTTATTGGGAGAAGATATTTTAGGACGGTAAAACAATCTTTGGTGCTGAATGTACCTAGGACAGATGTATCTGTCCGTTTGTGTGTCTGTGTGGCATGTACACGACGATAAGGCCAACCATCATCCACTTCGCCTGACTCCATTCAACAGGTACTGAATTATGTAATTTGATGTATGTATGTGAATGTGTGTGTACGTATGGCAGGAACATGTGTAGATGCATGTGTGTGCGTCTGTGTATTTGTATTGTATATATATGTGTATGTCTGATTGTGCGTATATGTGTATCTTTCTGGTATGTGCGTACGTATTAAGTGTTTGTGTAATCCGGCCGACCCGGTCATCTGTCCGTAGTTATTCCGCCCGCTCTAGCCCGCCCTTCCGTACACCCACCGCCCTTCCGCCCATCCGTCCACACAGCCCGTCCATCGGCCTACCCTTCCGCAGCCAGTCCAGCCATCCACCCGTCCTGCATTCCATCCAATCCCCTCTGGCTTCTCATCATCCATCCAGACATTCCAACGGCCAGCACGGAAACCAACCCTGCAGGACACAACGTGGAACTGCAGAAAGAAAGAAAAGAAAAGAAAAATAGTATTAGATTAGAATGTTCAATCGAAATAGAAAATGTAAAGACTTAAACGATTAGAGAAAAACTCCTTATCAGTCTACTTTTTGCGCTCTTTTCGTTTACATTCTATTAATCGAATTATTGATGAAGATGTTTCACGGCCAATTAGCTGCTTCATATATTAACAAGAGATGTCGTTGACATTCAGAAAATATTTACAATGAGGCTTTTCATGTACACGCTAGCTACGTGCTATGCTTGCGATTTCTATGAGCAACCAATCTTAAACGTTTCTAAATTGTCTACTCAGTCAAATTGCAAGCGAAGCACGCTACTAGTACGTGGATGAAAAGTCAGCCTCACTTTTAAGTAATCAACCAGTTCAAACTGTACATGCACAGGGCATGACTAGCTTTCCTTGTAGGCGCGCGTCGTGTGCTGTGCTTGCGATAGCCAATAGAAACTCATGTTTCACGTAGAACACGTATTTAGTATTGGCTACTCACCCAAATCGTAAGCAAAGCTAGCAACGCACGCTTGTATGAAAAACTAACCTATAAGAGAATTTCCCAAACTTAAAGTCACAACATCCAGCTGCGTCGCTGTTGTATTATTCAGGAGCCGCGAGGAAGATTAATATTAAAAAAATGTATATATTTAAAACAAAACGGACATGTTCAAAAAGGAAAATCTTCAGGTGCATAAAATACTGTGTACAATGGTCATTTAACAACTCAAAATTTTGATTGACTATTGGAAAAACCGTTGTGATGACTTACTGCTTGGTTATGGGTTACCTTTATGAAAATAATGCTTCCATTTGCAACTACCTACTTCAATCAGTAAATTGAATATTCAGTGATGAATCCAGGCATATTTTTGGGGAGGGGCAGTGCCCCCCGCCCCGAAAATGTGTTCAAGTGCCATCTTGAAAAGTTGCATTAAAAAATGTATATAAACTTGTGGAATTATTCTTTTTAATTATTTTCGTATTTTCACAGTGTTCCTTTAGGTAGGAAACACGATTTGAAAAGCTGCTTAACTTTTCTTCTCTTGAGCAAATGGTCACAGACTTTTTTCCTTTTCTTATCCCCCCCCCCCCCCCCCCAAAAAAAAAAGGTTTCAATTGGTTGGAATTGTTGCCGAACCTAGAAATTATGTTAAGAGGTTTACGGTTTTCTTCCGGTCTGGACTTCGATATAAAAAAAAACAGAAATAGCGACGAAAAGGAAACTGTGGATAAACAAAACAGCAAACCATTGGTTGCTAAATCTTTCCAACATTTAATGAGGTACGTCTTGGCCCTTCGGATACATATTTCGGAATAATTAGTAATATCCTATTCTTTTCAATAATTAAGAGAACATCTCATGCATATGAAGTCCTCTTTTATTTCATTATTTCTTATCCCGAACCTAGATCGGTAGTTCAGATGAAGGATTCTGACCGATAAATTGTTGTTAATGATGATGATGGGTGTTCAGCAGTCTGGTGGCACGTCTCTAATCCGAAGGGTCATGGAGAGAATGCACAGTCACCAGGAAAAGTTTGTACTGAGTCGTAAAATTTCTTCTCCGAATAACTTTGGAATGGATAGCTACAGTAACCATATTTTCTCAGCCAAAATTCGGGACAGGATCTAATACACCCATTTTTCCGAGTGGTTCAAGGGTCAACCAAGGAAGCAGTTTTAATCAGACCATACATTTGACTTAAAAGTTACGTTTTATGAAAAAACTAAATCGATTTTGGTAATTATAAAAAAGTACGGTACCAACTTAAGAACTTGAAAATTTCACACTCTCTTGAACTTGGGGTTGAGTAATCAAATAACTCCCTGATAATTTATTTCTTAAAATACAATACTTTTTTTAATTAAAACAAAGCTATTATTAATTACTCTATCACTTACTTATTAATTACGATATTCCAGGAGAACTACAGTAAAACAAACGTAAAAGTTACGAGTACTTCATTTGATAGGCTATCAAATGGAATTATATAGACTTTTGTGTGAAATTCGGGACGAGTATGGTCACCGTATGGATAGACCGATTTGAGTAGGGTTTCCTGTAACTTAAGGAGAATGTGATTTTCTGTAAGTTACAGAAAAGTCTACTCAAATCAGTCATTGCATTCCAAAGTTATTCGGGAAGTGGGAGACTAGGTGCAAACTTCTGGCGGTTGCTTTATATTTCTTTGATACTATTTTCGTTCATCTCTTCTAAACAATGTGTTATTTTTACAGGCTTTCCTTTAGTTCACAATGGCTCGTGGTTTGATCATATCTTGAAACGTTAATTTAACTCATTTCCCGACGTCATAAACATGATGAAATTTTGCACAGCGGTAAGTCGGATGGCAATACAATAATACTCCATTGTCATTTCATATATGTCTCTATGTACGAGCATTTCTCGTAGTTATATATTTTAAAAGCATATTTTAATATTTGTTTTAAAATATGAGCTTCTTTATCTTAAAATGAATACTAGCCTGCAACGATATTGTTTGACTGGTTGCAGAACACTTTAGAATTTGGGTCACAAAACACTAGCTTGAAAAACAGTATCCGAACACCGAAATAACTATAAAAAAAATAATAAAAAAAATCTTTTTAAAGACATACTTTTCTTAAACAATTTGTACTAAAAAGTAAAAAAAAAATTTTTGCTTATGCATGACTAAAAAGAAAAGCATGGGGCGCGCCAATTGAAGAATTTATAAAGTAACTGTATATGTGAAAGCGCCCCCATGCTTTTCTTTCTAATGATGCATAAACATTTTTTTTTTTACTTTTTAGTACGAATCGTTTAAGAAAAGTATGTCTAAAATTTCTTTTATTATTTATTTTAATTAAGTTTCACAAACTGTAGTAGAAATTTGTAATACATGATTAATTAACCTTTCTTATTTTATAAGGTCAATTGTTTATAGACGATACGGTAAAGTGCGTGGCCTCCCGAAATTGGATAATCCCCCCCCCCCCCAAAAAAATGGCCAGAATTAAAACCCGGGAAATTTTATTTAGAGCACGCGAATAAACAACTCTTGCGGTTACCGTAACCGAATGCGATTGGTAAAATTTACCTTCCTCTCTCTCTCTCTCTCTTATCCATTGATGTACATAAGTTTGCAGTGTTTGGGAAATACTTGATAATTACCAGTCACGACGGCAAACATTATACGATGTAGTTAAAGATTGATTTTTTTTAAAAAATGTGGAGAGTCTCTGGGTTAATTTAAGCGCTTAATATGTGGTTAATTTAACCTTTCACTTGACATTACATTTACAACCTTACCCGAATGACGTAACCATTTCTTGTATAGTTTCCTTGGACTCTGGTTACGAAGAAGGACCCTAGATTTCTCTATAGAAACACATCGAACATGTCTGTTTTTTTTTCGTAGCAGGCCAATGCTTTATCTTTTTGCATCTCGGGATTTGTTCTCCATTTGATGATACGAGCTACAACATTAGATGGAGCTAGTAACAGAGAACGTCTTAATACTAAGTAGTATTGTTATCCAGAAAAGTAATGTTTTGGACATGTGAGATTTATTGAAATTCAACAAAAGATGTTTTCTTTCATCACCTGTTCCTTTATCATTTAGTTAGGTTTGGCGTTCAAAGACAAATTAAGGTGAAAATGTACCAATATTCGTGGAAAAGAATCGCTGAAACACATTCTCAGTACGGCATCAATATTGCATTAAATTAGACAGCATGGTTGGAATTTTCAACCTAACTTTGACACAGAATAACAATAAAGTTAAAACGACAAGGCGTATAACAATGACCGTTGGTAGAGTATATTGTTTTTAGCAACAGTGAACACAATGTGCAAGAAAAACCTAAATTTCCAAGGGAAAGAATCTCCATATTCCATGCTTAAATAAAAATTGCGTTTGTTTCATGTGAACAAATTCGTTTAGAACAATATTGAATGGTTACAGAGAAATTTGGTCACTGCCGTGACCAGATCCCGGATCTCTCAGATGCCGTTGTGTGTTTTAACTACTTCAGCATGGTCAATTAATTTTCTGTATTTATGAGGCTTCCTCACGCCTCGACTGAACTGTCCAAGGGCTTATCGGCGATTGACCTTGAAGAACGAAAAAAGAACAACTACACGCCAGCCAATGAGAGGGATAAAGGTAATTGATTCTGTAAGTTGAAGGAGCTGATAGAACGCAATGATCTTGGTCTTGAAGCAGTTGCAGTGCAACTATTGCTGTCTCTGGGGCATCGTTTTCAAGTTTCACTAAAAAATGAAAGCGAAGAATAGCTTAAGAGTAATTTAAAAATGGTATTAAATCTTCCTGAACCGATAATGTTCTTTTTTTCATGTAAAATTTAGCAACAACTAGAATTCAGCTGCAATCTATCATAGTGAGCTGAGATTGCCAAGCGTAGATGCGACAACGTTACAGCGTTGGTTTCATGATTTGTCTTCACAACTCACGCAGCTTCTGGGAAAGGTGACGAATATTTTGTAAGAGCAAAACACAAACGAAAAACGAAGCTCCTCGATTGCATCTGCAAATGTTTCATTGGATGTCGTTCGTAAGCTTCTTATCCATTCTGAGCATTTGAACAAACTATACGTAGTCACTCCTCGTATCGGAATCAAGGCCTTCGGAGATTTTTTTACATTGAGAAATCTTTCCTTAATTCAAGCACTGCGAAAAAATTAGATGACGTTTCGGTTGAACCAAAGTGCAATTTTCCTACCTTTTTAACAGTTTCTGTAGTCAGGGTATTTGAATGAAGAAAGTAACATGTTGAAAATGTTTCATTCTCTACTCTCTATGGAAATGTCTCTCCTTTTCTATGTCTAAACAGAAAAAAGAACAAAAAAAAAAAAAAACCGGTAACGGAACAAAAATAGTATTGAACTAGTTTGAAAGATTTTAAGAATATAAATATGTGGAAGTGATTCACCTGTGTGCAACGCTGGATTCAGGTGTGGTGATGTCGTGATTCAAATATAACAACTTTGGGAAATAGTTTTACGTTTCTCTACGTCATATTTCGTGTGATACGAAATTTCACAGTTACGAATCGTAATTATAAAACAGTAATATCGTTATAAAATAAACAAATAACTAATTCTAACTGAATATGAACACTAAAACTGGATAGACTACCTTTCCATCATCCCATTGATCTGTGGCTTCTGGAATTCGGCATTGAGGATTTCTCTTGACATCAGTTTCCTTTAAAAATGCCTTTCTTGGGAATCATCTGTTTCGTCACCCATTTAAACTCAGACGATAAGTTTTCATTCCAGTTGTACTTCTCCTTACGATGTGTACTAAGGTAATTGGTCTTCAGTTTGGCTGGCTCTACATTTACTGATGCCTTCAGGTAGTTAATACCGAAATAATAAACTCTGATTTCGGTTATAAGTAAATAAATATATTTTTCTAATGTGTTGACAGCTAATTGGTTTTCTATTTGACTCACAATTATTTCTCGACTTTGACTTTCTGATGCGTTGTCATATAATCGCTCTTCTAGTCCATTCAACCAATTAGGCTTTGATTACGGTTGTGCATGTCCAGATGAATTGTCATGTAATTGGCATTCTATTTGACCCAGGCAATAGGTTTCAAATTCAGTTACAAAAATTTATTACGATGCGTTCCTGTAACCTGTTCATGACTAAAATTTTAATGGTTCGAAGTTTCGGCCATGCCTTCCATATGTGGTGTTGCGTTGGCTTGATGAGCTGGGTATGTAGTTGGACAGGGTGAACTGTCGCTTCCCTGTGCATAGGTGATTAAAGAAAATTAGATGGCAATTGTGAAAGGAAGAAAGGTGGATAGGAATGAGAGAGGGAAAGAGAGAAGAAGGAAGAGAGATAGTTGACATCCATTAATGGAAATCTTCTGGGCTGGTGAGAACTTGAGTCACAATAGATGTTTCGACACAAAGTTGATGAGAAATTTCTAAGAAACTATCATGGTTGGATATCTTGTAAGGAGAACATGGTTAGGAGTTACTTCTGACAAGCAGAAAAAATCTTTTGGGGAATGTCAATGATGATTGGAATCATATCAATTGGATGTGGAGTAGAACGTAATTTTTGAAGATCATGACTAATATTGGTGAATGCTAGAGACAAAGTCTTTGAATAGGTAAAAGAGGTCCTTCATCGTGTCGCCCGTGCTGGTTGGAGAAGAAGAAGAAGCATGTTCAGGAGTGGTGCAAATTTTGCCTTTCGAAGGAGGATCAGAGATCTTGCGTTTGGCTTCTGCTTTGCGGCGTTCAATGATGTTCTGCATGGCCTTGCAATCCCGATAGTTGGCTGGATGAGCCCCACCACAGTTGACACAGTACGCCGGTTCATCTCTGGTCTTCTTGTCACAATCTCGGGTAAGATGTTGCTGTCCACATTTGTCACATCAGGGAAGGTTGCAACATGATTTTTGTGCATGTCCAAGACGCTGGCATTCATTACATTGTAAAACATCCGGAACTCGGTAATGTTCCACTTGAACAACATAATGAAGGACGTAACGCTGGTTGAAGATGGCATGAATGTTCTTGTTTAAGCAGAGAAACCATAAACAAAGGATAGGGCAACTTGGTACGAATTTGTTTATCGAAACCATACAGCTGAGTAATTGCAGTGTGCCAAGGACAGGATAGCCAAGAGCAGTGAGATCTTCAAAAAATATCTAATGGCAATTTTCTAAGAATAACCTTGAGTAGGCGTTCTGGTCTGCGGGGCTCAGTGGCAAACTGAAGTTTCTGTTGGATGCAGTAGGTCTGGAGTTTATCAAAATCCATTTTAGAAGAAGGTTGGAACTTAATGAAGTCAGAAATATGTTTGATGGTAGGGCGATCTCGGCAAACTGCAGCTAAACTCTTGCTAAAAGAATATTTATCGGTGATGCCGTACACACAGATGGCAGGCGGCTTGAGTGAACGAGGCGGAGCTGGAGGTGTGGGTGGATGTGACGGAGGTCATGAGGGTTTTCGCTTGTGAGGTACTGGAGATGGCACGGAAATCATCAGGCTGACGTGAGAGGGAACGCGTACCAAATGGACCACATTCCTTTCAATTAGCGTTCAATTTGTCTCAGAGAATAGTCTTTGATTTCGGCTGTACAAATTGAGTTCGATTCTTGGCATGGAATTGATATTCTCGTTTCCTACGGTAGTCGACTTTGATTCCGGTTGTGCAATTTTACTGCGATGCGATGCCATCTAGTTGGTCTTCTGTTTGACTCAGACAATAGGCTTTTGTACTTCCTGTACATATCTCCTGTCATGCATTGATATACAATGGATATTTCTTCTATTCCATCGAGACGATAGAATTGCTTGAAGCACATCTGGGAGTTGTCTATAAGAATTTAGATCTAGGAGATTAAAAGATAATTCATATGAATTTCGGTTATTGAACAATTGATTATTATGTGGTGAGTGACTACAGAAAATACTCTGTTCCAAAAAGAGTAAGAACGTTTCCTTTCAATTGGGTAACTAATTTACTAAAGAAAAATATAAAAAGCAGCATTAGAAATATAGAAAGGGGGACCAAAAGAAGGGGGCCTTCCTACCAGATTATAATCATAATAATTATTATTGTAATTTTTGTAGCATAGATATAGTGCGAGCAACAATTAGATAGTTTACATCATAGTAGGAATGTTTAAAACAAAATGTTTTAAACAGATGTTTTAAACAGAGGCGATTGTTTTAAACATTTTGTTTAAAACATTTTGAACATTGGTTTAAAAAGATGTTTTCTTGTGTCGTGTTTAAAACATGTTAATTTTATTTTTCTTCTTTGAAAGAATTACATTATTTTTAAGAATACGAAAAAGGGTGTTTTTACCAGTAAAACGTATACAATTTGTCCCGGGTGAAAGCTAATTTAAAAAATAATCAGTATTATGGCGCCACAAGCCTACCTAGGTGGAGACATAAAATGCATTGTTTTGAATGTTCTTTGTCGGTTGAATGCTAGAAACAGGTTCTCAATCAATAACATGAAACAGGGTGTTCACATTTAAATTCTTCCTTTTTCATTTATTGTAACAAACTGCCAGGAAAAGAAATTTTTCATGGGGTGTATTTGCTTCTATGATTACATTGCTCTATCTTTTTTCTTGTGTTTATGAGGAAAGGGACAGTAGTGAGTAACTGTGCAGATTTCTTATTCGATGCTTGGGAGTTTATGTCAGGTGGTAGAAATCATTAGGTACTCTGCTTCTTTGTTGTTTGTTTATAGATTCTTTATCAGTGGGTGATACCGAAAGAAAAAAGGATTTAATCTGGACACACTTTATAAATGTTAATCCTTCCGAAAATAATAAAACCGTAGAAGCTAAATGTAGACTGTGTAAGAAGGGACAGATCCCTTGTTGCCCGAATGAGAGAACATTTCAAGAAGTGTAATTCAAATCCCGGTCAGGACACTACAGAATTTTCCTTCACTGCTCCCATGCCTGGCGCTCTGAGATACACTCAGTCTCTATCAAATTGAGTCTGTGTTATTCCAGGCACTTTGGGAGGTAAAAGGCAGCCAAGCGTGGGACTGACTACCACATGTCATTTCGTGCCGTTGGTCGAGAATATCTGGATCGCTACCTCCATATCCCCCATGCGCTGTTCACTGAGCCTGCGTATTCCATAGGGTATACCTAGTGTTGTAAAAAAAACCGTTCATTTGTGATTTTTTTCAAGTTATTTTTTATGTTTTTTTTTAAATGTCGTTGTTTCTTTTCATAGAGCAAGTATTTAATGCTTTACGATGCAGATAATCAATGTAATCAGGAGGATTGGAGTTAAGCTTTCACGCATTCATCCTAATTTACTATTGCTTTGTTTTCCTGCAGCCTTACGAGACAAATGATGGGATTATCTTATGCATTCACTGCTACATTGCTATACTTCCTGTACCTGCACCCTGACAAACACAAGGAATTAACTAAGGACATATGAACTGAAGTTATTCCGTATACTTTGTAATAAAATACTAATAAATCTCCAGGGAACTGAGAAAGTATTTTGAATTATAGGAATAATTTAAGTTCCTAGAGATAATATAACTTCGAAGACATCATTACTGGAAACTAAAAAACTATGAATTGTTATCGAAATATACTCTCATCCCGTATACACAATACGTTAATTTCTAATTCAATGTATTATTCAAGGAAAGTATATACTTTTGATCATAATTACCGTCTACAAAAATCAATTATCTTTAGCTCAAAATCCCGGAAAATAACCTGCTTCTATTCAAGAGGAGAGATAAGTGTTTGAGTATTCTACTGCACTGTATTTCACTATAAAAATTGGGTTACATTGCTCCCTGATGCTCTGGGCTCCAAGCCTCGCCCCATCTTGTGAAAATATGGATCAGTGTAACAAAAACAGTGTAACAGATAGAGACTGTGTAACAAAAAATATTTTATGTTATATGCATATTTAAAAAGAGTTGTATAATGAATACTCTTGTAAACAAGCAACTACGTATAGGTTTCTTCTAATGAGTCTGTTACAATCGGGCTCTGAGAACTATTATTTCAAAGCATATCATAACCTATCCACGTCCTGCGACTCCCCCGTGCATTTGTTAAAGTATAGCAATAGCTATCGGCACGTAGGCCTAAGAGTATGGTGTCCATTTGAAAAATTGAATTTTAAAATAGGCTGACAACTGGGTGCTTGGGTACAAGGAACAACCACAGTATGTTTCGATTGTATTGAACATGTATACTCAAAGTTTAGTGCGGATACGTCGAACTGAATGAAAGTAGTAAATATTTAATTTTAAAAATTGGTTGGCCACACTGTCAACTGTGGGACCTGAAGTACCTCTATGACGCGTCCCAGTATGTAAGTACGAAGTTTGGTGCCAATACGTTCAACAATATGGAAACAATTAAAAAAAATATTTTCTGTAATTGATTGGCAACACTCACAACTGCGGCGCCGGAAGTACCTACATGACCTGTCCCAGCACCTAATGCACATGAATGTTAAATTTAGTGTAAATCAATGCACATGTGTAGATTTGTATTAATAAAGGCATTGATATAAATTAAATTTTAAAATAGGTTGGCAACACTTACAACTTGGACGCTTGAGGTCGGGGACACCCAAAACTTTTTTCTATTGTGTTGAATGATGTTTAAGCTAAGTTTGGGGCAGATACGGTATGAAAGATGTTTTAATGATTTTTAAAAGGTTGGCAACATGAGAACTGAGCAACCCTGAAGCAGAACATATACCAAAAAATATTTGTAATCTAGGTTATGTTGAATTTCTTCTTAATTACCTGTATAAAAGTAATTCTTGCTTAAAGAGACTTTAGCAGTATTGGAATTGCCTTGAAAAACGAAATTTAGAAAAAAACAAAACCCGAAGGCTCGTATTTTTTTAAACGGGCTTTAGAGAAAAACGGAACTTTTTTTCTACGTACAATATTAGGAATACTTTTACATTTCTACCGTTTATATAATAAATAGCTTGAATTTTAATAAATAACAAATTTCATAAAATTTGGTGAAATAGAACATACAATTTCTAGTAAGAGCTCACGAATAGACCGAAAGCGCGACTTAAATGTTATAGAGGCTACTGTCGATGGAGCACCTATCAATTTTCTATTTTTAAGAAAATGTTTAAAACGTTTAAAACACGTTTTTCTCCAGTCTATAAAAACGTGTTTAAAACAAAAAAAAATATATGTTTTGTTCTTTTTTTAAAAAAAATCATTTTTTTTCAACCTTGGTTTACATACTAATGGATCAAGTTTCACAACGGCTTGAATATATCTAAAGATAAATTTTGATGTGGAGATTTAATTTGAAGAATCCTGTGAAATTTCGATACTTTTAAAAATAATTCACAGGAAATATTAATTTCTAACTTAACTAAACTAACCAACACATAATTAGTTACATTTAACTAATTATGAGTTAAGCTAACTCAATCCAACCTAACAATCACTGTTTAGAACGATCTGAGGGAGTATCTAAACTGTAACCGAAACGATGATTTTTAATAAACCAACAAATTTTGAATCTTTACAAGACTCGGTTTCGTTGAAATCAGAGCAGAAAATAAACTATAGACGGCTTCCATCAAAGAACTTATACAAGCACACATTAAGAATACGTAATTTCAATTGTACTGCACACTCGAATTTAGAGAAAGTGGACGTTGAGAAATATGAGTTAGAGACATTCAGTATCTGAGAGCTTCGAACTAATGCGTGACAAGCACACTGTTGTCAGATTCCTGTCGCAATATTTCCCTCAAAATACTGAAAAAAAAAATGCCCGATTTTTGTTAAAAATTCCGGGATTCTAAGTTTTCTTTAAAAATTACTGGAAATTTAAACAAAATGTGCCAAATAGATTCAACAAAATTTCCCGATTTTAATTTTTTTTTCCTTTTTTTCTTTCTTGCGGCCTAGATTTTCGGAAAAAATCCCTCCATCTGACAACGTTGGAAAAGCACGTCATATGGAACATTTGTATTTTTTATTATAAATATTGATACATTATTGCCATTGTGTGAAACTTGTTAGGTGTAGGAAGTACCACACATGCCCCATGATTTATTTTCATTGGATCTGAGTGTACACTGATTTAATATATTTAAAAGCAATTATGATCTATTTTCCGGAAGATAGAAATTAACATTTTGTGAAAGAAGTATATCAGATTTCACATAAGAAGATCATAGATTAAATATTTGAAAACGAAATAAAAATAACAATAATAATATTAATAAAACCCTGCGCTATACGTACGCGCCGTGAAAACCGCACGGTGGATGTGGAGGTTGCTCACATATTCTCGTCCTGCTCACCTCCGGTACAAGGGGTCGTCGAATAGATCCCTACTCATGCCATGTGGATTTTGTGATGGATAAACACCATGTGCATGGGTTTTCTCGAGGTGCTCCCGTTTCCTCCTACTTTCTTCATTCCACCAACTCATCTCATCATCATCCATGCGGCCTGGGCCATAGGTGCCTAAAGACCTTAAAATAAATTCAAAATTCGTCCTACGGCACGAACTGAAGTAGGGTGATAATAATAATAATAATAATAATAATATAGAAATTTATTAACGTGCTATGAACAGCCAGCCTATGCTATGGTCCATACGTGACTACAATAATAATAATAATAATAATAATAATAAAGTGACTATTATACTTATTGAAGCCTATGTGACTATAATTATAATAAGTCTAGTAATCTTTAAAAATGAACTAATTCGCCTTTTAAAATGGACGTCACTTTTAAAGCAGAATAAATTAATTTTATATTTTCTTGTGCAAAGCTAGGGAAGATCTTTTAAATGAACTAATTAAATTTATGAACTAATTAAATGAATAGTTAATTAAATTTACTAGCTTTAAGAATAAAATAAAATATTTACCAGAGAAAATAAAAGTACTGCAACTTCCCAATGGTGGAAATATCTTATCTATGGAAACTCCTTTGCTTCGCTAGAACAACTAGCTTTCAACAATAACATCAAAGAAAACAAACAATTACACGGAGAAAGACTTTTGTTACAGTTCATTGTTGTTTGTCTTTGTGAAAATTTAAGTAGCATTTGATTATTGAACAATTTGGAACATCTGCCACTTTACAAAATAAAAGACGGAGTAAGCGAATCTATGTGGGTTGAAATTATAATGCCCAAGCAGCATCTATACAGCCTCTTCACATAGCTGAGGTGATTCGCATAAAAGAAGGCATCAAATAAAGATTACACAGGTTAATATTGAAGGAACTCCCGAGGAACTTTCTGTGCACGTGGGCATGGAATTCAGTCCCATTAGGTTCCCAGGTTTCTAGCATGTCAAAATACGTGGCAAGTGGCAACAGTCGAATCGAGATAGGATTTTTGCTGGAATTAATTCAAATAAAAATAATTTTTGGTTCCAGTGCATGTACATACCCTCTAGTTTAACATACTAAAAATCTATATTCTGACCTTCGCGCCATTGGCCGCCATATTGGAAAATGGCGTCTATTCGATGTCTTCGACATTTACGCGAAAATGGTGCAAGAAACGAAATAACTGCATAGGACATAAATTAAAGAACACAGTTTTTGTCCTCTTCGTTTATATTTGATACGACCCATCGTTTGAACGTTTTATGGTGAACAATTATTGAAGAAATAGCTCGAATTATGAATGTTTTTTTATGTATACTTGTATACTGCACATTTTAAATCAAGAAGTATCCTGGAAAGCATATGCGAGGGGGAGGGTGTGCTTGGGGGCGATGAGTTATAATCTGCGAAACTTTTATCACTCACTCTTTCTGCATAGCAGGCTGTCTCTTAGAGATGAAGTGCCCCGAATAACCGTTATAATAAAGATATTTGATACAAGACTGTACCTTGTATGTTAAGCAATACTAGGGTTACCAAATTGGTAAAGTAAGAAAAGGGTATAAGTACACTTTACAAATATTAATATTCCATTATATATACGGGGATATTTTTTCAGTCGGAACGGTTCGGAAATGTTTAGAACTTTATTGGTTTCAAAAACATAGTTACGTATTTTATAAAGTTCTACAAAAAATAATTTTCAGAGAATGATGAATACAATGATGATATTTTGCACAGCGACGTAAGTCGGATGACAATACAATATTAGATTGTTACTTCCATATATAGGCCTATATATATAAATTAAAAGCATATTTTAATATATCTTTTTAATATGGACTTCTTTATCATAAAGTAAATAATAGCCTGCAACGATCTTCTGTTTTGCTGGTTGGAGAACACTTTAGGAGGATTTGGGTCACAAAATATTAGCTTGAGAAAAAGTATCCGAAATAACTAAAAAATAATATTAAAAAAAAAATCTTTTTAAAGCCATGCATTTCTTAAACAATTCCTACTAATGAGTAAAAATAATTTTGTTTATGCATGACTAAAAAGAAAAGCATGCGGCGCGCCAATTCAAGAATTTATAAAGTGACTGTACATGAGAGCGTTTTTATTTTTAGTCATGCATAAACAACATTATTTTTACTTTTTATTACGAATTGTTTAAGAAAATGATGTCTTTAAAAAGTTTTTTATGTTATTTTTTTTATTTATATCGTGTCTAACAGAAAGATATACAAGGCCTATCTGAAAAGTATCCGACCATAGACCAGAAAAATGAAACTAGAAACCTGGTGTGTTTCAGTTCCTAATAGCATTCAAAGTAAGATCCTTCAGCTATCATACACAAGTAACCCAAAGATCCTGCCATTGCTGGAAGAATACCTGGAAGGCCTGTTTTGGACTTCAGAGGAAAGCCAGAAGCAACAAGGAGTCGTATCCGGGAGATATGGAGCTTGGCGAACGACAAAAATGAGAAGTGCGAGGAATGGACCAGGGCGTTATTTTAATGCAGGTGCCAGTTTGATAAAGAGGCCTGGTCTCATGCATTGAACCGCACAACGTGCACGACGGGGACGTCAAAATAGTAACCTAACATAACATAACATAACCTACCTACTGTTCGTCCTTCTGATTCGTATTCGTGATGCACAATGACACGGTAGCCAAAGAACAAAATCACCATCGTTTTGATTTTGCTCCGCACGTGCGGCCGTCTTTGTACTCGTTGTACGTACAACTGTTTTATTTTCATACTGTCCATAGCATCAGCGCAAAAAGCTTGTTGAATCTTGCGTATTGTTTCTGCTTGCTTATCTTGAAGTTTCAGGAAAAACATATGCAGTATCGCTGTTCCATACAACAGTACCGCTACTCTGTCTGTCATATACAGTGTAACTGCGACGAAAAGAACTAGCAGACAATGCACACTGGATGCCTCACAGATCCAATCGAGTTCCACTTTACCCAACAGGCATGCGCATGAAGGATACTATCACTGATTTTCTGCAGTGCTGCCACCCCGCGTTCACTACTTTTAGTATTTTTTTACTTCAGCCTATCTCGATTAAATGTTAAAATCCACAAAACATCCATGGCGCGAGCGGAATTCGAACCAGCAACGTTGGAGACGCTGGCCTGATAGAAACGTCGTTCCGGCACTGTTCCATTTTACAAAATAGTATTGACTTTGTATAATGAATCTTATCATTACCCCCACCCGTACGAGACTGACAGTGCCACATGTATCAAGTTTAATGGTTGTGAAATTGCGCTGCCAAAACTTGAGAGCCATCCAGAGCCATCTGTGAAAACGTGGCTTCAAAAACACTAACCGAACTGCAGAACAGATGACACCAGAACCAAGACAAGCAAAACCAACCAATTTGGAGGATTTTAATCCACTTGATAAGTTTTTGTAACATATTAACATGTGGTTATGTCAAGATTGGACTGTAAGTAAAATAAAAGATTTTGTACTACGACATTTTTTTCTATCAAATGTTTCTTATTCAGTTTCTAAGCGCTATGCTTTTAAAATTTTATTAAGAAAATATTCCATATTTTTGTCAATATTAACATTTTTTTTTTATGCCTATTCCACACTTCAGTTATTGGTATGACATATGGTAAAAATTGAAACGTTCTTGTACTGGAAAATTTACGAGTGCGCCCCTCTTTGACCGCTGACTGGAAATCATGGTAGGGGGCGATGGCTGAACAATGCTTCACATACGAAAATACGGTGCTGAGCTTACTACGTTCTGAATATAGAAACGACCATCTCAAAGAATGTAAGAAATCCTGATTTCATTATACGTATATTATTTTCAAATTTGAATTTTTAAAACTTATTTGAATAAGAAAACTTTAATAATCTTTCAATTACGAATCTATTTCGAACATAAAAGTTAAATTAAGCCTTCTTTCTGAATACAATAAATAACATCATAAATTTATTATACTCCATAATTTTCAATTTATTCTTATTTACAATTACTGAGTGGGCATAGTGCACTGGTCTCTTACTAAAAACATCACAGGTTCATGCATAGCGACAACCCATACTGGCTGAAGTCTTCCCTGATTTCTGTTGGTTACACCAGAATTTTAGAATGGTATCTTGAAGAAGGTCAGGGCCGATTCCTTTCCAATTCCTCACGTTCGTAATTATTGGTAGTGGTGTGCTATCTCCAATATAAAGTGGTCTCTGAGATGTATTTGAAGATTGTTACATAAACAAATACATATGTAACGTTTCGATTTTTCTATTGGCGTTGTTATCGACCACAAAAGCAGTAAGTAAGGAATTCAAATGTTCCATATTGTAACTAAATATTTAATGAGAACTATTGAATATAATAAATATTACAAAATAATTCTTGTGTACTGTTTCTCAGTAAACAATATAATCAGAAGCCATTTGGGAAGTGAACTGAATTTACAATTTCGAGGATATTATTAAAAGTTCTTTATTTTGTTTTTCGTAATAATTACAAGCATACAACAGTGATGACAAAATGCATAGTTTCAGTAGTGACATAAAAATAGAACAGTTTATAAGTAATTGTAGACGCTCGAATGGTATTAAAGTGAGTAGTCGATCTTCTTTCCATCATATCCCTTCCGTGTAATCACAAGCATTACCATTTATATTAAGGAAGTACTGTTATTGAAAGATGGGATTATGAGTCTCCGTGTAATCAGAAATTTAATCAAAACTACATGGAATACAAGAATGTTACAATTACTTCTCTTTAGGTCTGGTCTTCATCTCTGTCCACTCCAGGGAATAATGGAGACCCAACCACTCTTCCCAGTTTACACCATCCGCGTAGCTCGAGTGCTTTCCCCCTCAAGATATTTCCCATTCAAGTTAGCCTATAAGAGAAAATTATATATATATTAGATTGAATATCTTTATCAGCCTGAGACATAGGTGCCAAAAAGCCATACATCAATTCAATTCAATGGACATTTTCGTAAAGAATATGTACCAGGTGTGAGCAACTTTATTGAGATGTGCTAACACGTTATGTATGTACAATGTATGGAAAAAAGTAACTAAAAATGTTTTATTTTAGTGACTTGTAATCGTAATACCTACCAGTAACATCACGTGGCCATTCTGGCACACTTTTAGCTTAGTACAATATTATTTTTAACTCGATATGCCTTCACAAGTAAGTTCATTTAATCTCAAAATGATGATAGTATTTGCCTCACTTTTGAAAGCGAACTTTCGATGTAGCGACTCATAAATAAATATATACCAATTGTATAAAGATATCACAATTGAGTGTCGAGATAAAAGATTAAGCGTACACCATATAATGAAAATATAATAATTAGGCGAAGAGAGAGACAGCGAGCAAAGTTCTTACATGGTCAATTTGTGCCCTTTTGATTCATGAAACTCTTTCGGAGTTTCTTAATCGATAATAACAAATTTTGGCACACTGGTAGTACATGTACTAGAAGAGGTTTATAAGGCTTGAGGTTGACGAAAAGTTTAATGGTTTCCAGTAAACACATGACGTATTCTGACCTATTCTCTCGAAAATAAGTATTCTGATAGAGTTGACAACTCCTCTACTAGAACTTTCAGCTTACTACCGTTTCTTTGTTAACAAGATTCATTTATTAAAGTTTACATTGGTGCCTGATGTGACAACGACTGGTTCAATTCTCTTCAAACTAGTATTAATTTATAGATCTCAAAGTTAAGACCTACACCACATTAAAATGTTAAACTACTTACAGCCTCCATGTTTTCGAGACATGTAACTCACATTCGGACAGTGGCGGCTCATCGGGTGAAGTTGGCGAAGTTCAACTTCACTTATTATTTTGGTATGCATTAACAAAATAGGCATTAATAAGAAATAATTGGGCTAGAAAGTCAGTCACCACCATCTAAGATCAAATAGTGGCATTATCAGTATCCTATTCAAGCCCTGAAATTCCAGAATAAATATTAATGAGCAAGGATAGTAGGACGTGTTGATGGATGAACGTTTTGATAGTACTTCACCGTTTATTTGTGTCACGAGCCGCCACTCCATTTCGACAAACTTCACATAATGATGTACGGAAGTACCCTGAAAACGTTTCCATGGTAACGAGACTCACTTATTAAACCAATATTAGAATGTTACATAGGAACCATTAATTCGATTCAGCCAAGCATAAAATACTGGTGAAAGGAAATATTTCAAGGCTTTATGGTATTAAAAACATTAAAATGTTAAAATTAAAATGTCGTTAAGATCATTCACGCATCAGAACGTTTACCATCGTAACGAGACTCAAAATTTAATAATTTCGTTAAACAGCTGTCCAAGAATGACGAAAGAACGATCGAACCAAATCCAACCGAAGTTAAAAACTAGTGCAGGTTAATACTCTCAGGTCTTCAATCACACTGGAATATTAAAACGTCTACCGTTTTCATGTTAACGAGAAAGTTTCTAAAACGTTGAATTAAACGCCAAATACTCGCTCAGCTCAATTCTGTAGACATCACAAGAGATGCATGCGCCGTAGCTACTAAATAACACAGAGTGCTTCAAAACAAAGTGCGATAAATTGAAGGGTGAATTTCTTAGACCAAAAGAAAGAAAATTCATAAGGAATTATGAAGGAAAATTCATAAGGAATTTGAAATAATTCATAAACATGCGTAGTTTTTTGGGCTAGAGATGCTCAAAGTTAGTGCAGCAACGTCACAAGTTATGTCATATATTGACGAAAAAATATGTAAGACATGCTTTGAAGAAATTCAATCACATGCGTAGTTACTTAATTTCTGAGTACAGACACTCAAAATAAATAGTAGGACAGCGTCACAAGAGACATCATATAAAAATGAAAAATGACGTGTAAGCAAGCATATCACAATCGAATAGAACCGAATATATGCTTTTCAGACCATCCAGCGGTTACCGTCGCTGACTGTTGACCGTGGGGTCCCGGGTTCGATTATCGGCTCTGCCAAGAGATGTTTCCCAAAGCAAGAGGGTCTGGAACGGTCCCCACTCAGCATCGTGAAGCAATTGGGGAGCTGCTGTGAATGAAGGATAGTGGCGATCACAGTTGATACTTAGGCTCTCCTCTCCCAACACGTCTGTCTGGTCAGCGTGGGAGCTGTAGACCAACTCCTCTCTCCGGGAGAGAGCTCATCCAGTAGTGGATTGAATATGGCTGTGAATTATTATGCCCATTTCAGCAAATTTTGTGATTGAGAGAATGACCTATAGAGGAGTTTTCCTTGATAATAATTTCATTGTGAAAGAATAAACATTTAGCAGTAGAGAAGCACAGAAAGCCTTAGTTGCCATCTTTAATCATAAATTTCACTGAACTAGATGTATTAGGCACCACTTATATTGTGATTTGATTAGCCGACATGTCTTACGTCATACGGAACTGCCGTAGCTCAGTGGTACAGCGTTGGAGGTTTTTCCAGGTTTTTACCTGTCACACGAGGCAAATGACGGGATGGCACCTTAAACATAGACCCTGGTCGGCACCTTACCGAATCCTTTCCCCTCCCCCAGACTGAGCCTTCGATCCCTAAAGGCCATAAATAAAATTCAAAATCTTACATCATTATTTATTATTTTTATATAAAGTCTGTACTGATGATTTTGCGTGCTTTTACTGAGAAAATAAATAATGTCATGGAATTACGCATGTCATTGAATTACTTCAAAGTAATCTTTTTTCTTTCACCCGGAGATATTATATCCTTCAATGTATTACACTCACTTCTGAAACACCCTGTATATTGTATCACTCGTTCTGTTACTAACTAAAATGGTCCATTCAGAGAACTACGAAATATTATTGGCAATTCTTACTTAGCTAGACAGTTACAAAAACCAAAGCTAAACTATAGAGTACTTACAGTACGACAATTGTCATGCCACCAGGCTGCAGTAAAGGCCACTGCACAATTATGCTCGTACCTGTCCTTATCATTATCTTTAGTTGTAAATGGCATATTGTTAGAATACGCCAGTGAATCTCCTGAAAAAAAAAAAAAAAAGTTGTATCCATACATTTTTGGCTCAGAGACATCTACTGGTGAAGCAAGAAAGTTTCTCGAAGTCAGATGGAAAAGCGCAAAGTCTGTCGTCTTCGTTCCGTTTCAATTAGTTCTTTTTCCATGCTCTTCACTGTTGCATCATCTTCTTCCTCGTTCTCTCATTTTCTTCTGCTCCGTTCAGAGCTCTATTAGAGAGTTTATACGTCATCATGATTTCCGATAGGTACTACGTACTCAGATCTGCTGCTGGACTCCATTATATTGCTGTAAGCAAAAAGGAGGTCACGGAAGAAATAAAAAGTCGCTTAGTATCGGGGAACGCATGTTTCTATTCAGTCCGAAAACTTCTAACATCGCGATTAATATCAAGGAAATTGAAACTGAAAATATACAGAACGGTTATTCTGCCGGTAATAAATACTTTATGGTTGCGAAAGTTGGAGTACGACCCTAGCAGATGAACATAAATTACGTGTATTTGAAAATAAGGTTTTGAGAAAGATATACAGACCGAAACGGGACGAGATGACTGGAGAGTGGAGGAGACTGCATAATGAAGAACTCCACGGACTGTACGATTCACCAGATGTTGTAAAAATAATGAAATCGCGATGACTAAGGTGGGCAGGCCATGTAGCTCGGATGGGGGAAAAACGAAGATTATATTCTATCCTGGTTGGAAGGCCGGATGGAAGGAGGCCATTGGGAAGACCGAGACGTCATTGGGAGGACAATATTACAAGAGATCTTCGAGAAATAGGTGTTCGTGATGGAAACTGGCTTGATATTGCCCAGGATAGAATCCAATGGCGAACGTTTGTTACTACGGCGATGAATTTGCGCGTTCCATAAGCCATAGAGTTAGTTAGTTAGCTAGTTAGTTAGTACTGGACGTATTCAGAATACAGGTGAGACTAAAAGACCTTGCAGAACCGTTTGTTTATATTCCAATTGTCTGATCAGTGTACTTGATAGAGTGTTTGACATAGACTGGAGCAGGGATTCCGCCAGGACTTTCAGTTTGGGGGAGTGTAAAGTCAAAATTGGGAAGGTGGAAGGTGTAAGTGGAGTTTTGCATGGTTTCTACTGATTTTTTACCGTAAAAATGTTAAAGCGGAGGGTGGGGGTGCTCCTGAGGATTTAGGGGTGACACCCTCACAGAGCGATCTGGCGGAATCACTGGGTTGGAGACCCGGGTATGATTCCCTCCAACCTTTCATGTTTTTACGTTCTTTTTTTTAAATATATATATTTTGCACTTATAAATAATTGAATGAGTGAGATTAAGAAGGAAAAAATTCCACCTGATCTTGTTTTGGAAAACTAAAAACAAACCTGTTTTGCGGTTAAACTAATGGCGAAAACTAAAAACCCATAATTACCCAATGCTCTTTGGGTTTTTAGGCATAACGTTCTAATTACCGGTATAGATTTTTGGTTTTGAACATTAGTTTAACCGCAAAACGGATTTGTTTTTAGTTTCCCAAAACTAAGCATAGGTGGTCTGTTTTCTTTTTAATTTCACTCATTCAGTTGTTAAATTGTGCTTTGTTTAGAATTATATATGATTTACAGAATTCACGGAAATAGGTTATGCGAAGTCGGGTTAGATTATTCTTTATTATGCGCCATGCAAATACCAAACGTTACGTTAGAGGTTACTGTAAACGAACTACTCTCCACCGCTTCATGACTGCACTGCCTCCGCATGTTCCAAATGTATTTTTTTTCTTGCACGAAATTGCTCTGTTGCTGCTACGATTTCAAGCCTCGAGAGTTCATACTTTCAGAGACAAAAGTTCATAACAAGTTCAAGAGTTTTATTCGTGCAACTTACACAGCAACTTGTCTTTTTTTTTTTTTTTTAAAAAAAGAAGGTTTTTTTTTGCGTTTTAATGCATTGATATTCTCAGACGCAAGGCGGGAAATTCTAATAACACTAGCGGCTACGAGATACGAGAAAGTCAACAGGCAGTAAGAGATAATCCTTTTATCCCCTGCAAAAGCCTCCCAGCATAAACAGCAACATCTCGAATGATACTTCAGATAACTAATTGGTAGTTTACCCACTTAAGGCTGCCACCGTATATTCTGGTCTGAAAGTTAAGTCCAGCGAAACGCCTCCATACTGCGAACCCGGACTCTGGAAATTACCGGTGAAGTGATGGACTTAAGAGTCGAAGAGACCACAGTACTTCAGGTTCCGTTCCTATTCAGAGAAACAGTCACCCGAAAACGTCATCCCTCGTTGGCGTGAAAGTTGGGTTTGCACACCGCAGGGTCTGTTACTACTCAGAGAAACGGTCGCCGTCAGGGCACTGACTGAACGGGAGGAGAGATTACTGAACTACGAACTTCGTTCCTTTTAGAGATTCGGAGCATTCCCTCTTTCTTGAGGTGCAGGTAGACTGAAGTTTACCGAAGGTCCGACGAAGAACTTAATATGTCTATGGAGAGATTATATGATCTCAAGATCCGATCCTAGCTGGAGAAACGGTCTCTTGAGAGAATCCCTCAGACACTGTAAAGAGAATTGTTAAATAAAAGCAACCAGTCAAGTTTAGGTACCCAGCTGATATATATATTAGGTAAATCTATAGTTGTCAAAAGTTACAGACCCAGGGATCATTACTATACATAACTTACATTAGTAGTCGATATGTAAAACATAATAAACAATTGAATAAACACAGATTGTTGTTTAAAACAGTCAATCTACTTTTAGATCGTTATTTCTTATTTATTGCAAACGAAGTTATTCGTTTCTGCTTGACGACAATACAAGATTTTGTTTTAGAAAGTTGCCAACTCGTGCGCCATCTCTGGGACTTCCTGGTGTGAGAATCGCAAAGTTGGCATAAATGCTGAGTGAGAGACAGTGATTCATTTTACAAAGCCATGTAGATTTTCTTTCATATGCAACTGCAATGTTACCGACACGTTTTATAATACATTTTTTTATATTTTCGGAGCTTGGTTTTGTTTCTTCATATTTGGTAAATTTCTTTATTTCCTGCATACTTCTTATGAGAGATTTATAAAATATGATGAGACAGATTGCCTAACAGTTAAAATTAATTATTTGGGGACTAAAAATTTTGGAGAAAATGTTTTATGACAGCAGCGTCCTAAACGTTTGACATCAAATTAGTTTTTAGTTTTCTCCTATAAAGACGTTAATCTTGCCAGTAAGTAATAGCACCATCTTCTGTAACAGTTGTAAAAATATGCCCGCTACGTAGTGTCTTCGCTATGAATTATCGTGGCTACGTAATGTCGCTCTATGTAATATCACGCTGGTATGAAGTGGTGTTGCATAAGATTGTACTGACTTTTGTAGAAAGATTTCTTTACATTTAATATTACAAAGATGGATGATGTTGTTTCTTGCTTTTACGTTTTCGGATTAAGTAGGACTTTTTTCTTTTTTTAAAAAAAGGTAATGTTCTTATGATGAGATCTAATTATAATATAGAGTGATTGATTAAGATGATTCACAATAATTTGCTTTAATCAAAGGCACAGGAAAATAAATTGTGTTTGTGGATTTTTTGAACAAGCTCATATGACATAAATTTTCAGAATTTTGCCATAAAAGGCCTGGACTGCAAAATACATTTGAGAAACTCACTACGCTCTGTCGTCTCTACGAATTGTAATAATCATGTAAAATCACGATAAAAATGTAGATAATAATTGCCACGGCTAAGAAATAGCGTGACTACGTAATGTCGCTGCTATGAAAAGTCGCCGCTATGTACTGTCGCAGCTACGTAGTGTCGCCGCTATGTATTGTCGCGGCTACGTAGTGTCGTGGCTATAAAATGTCGCCGCTATATATTGGCGCCGCTATGAAATGTCGTAGCTACGTAGTGTCACAGCTACGAAATGTCGGCTACGTATTGTCGCTCTACGTAGTGTGTCGCTATGAAATAGCATGATACGCCAGGATGGTAGTGGATGGCGGTTTCAACTATTGTAGTTATTTTATCTTCCGTGGTGGTTGCTGCATGATACTTGATGAGTCCTTTCTTCAAATGGATTATAAAATTCCTTAACTTGGTGCATAGGAAAACATGAAATATATCTTTGATTGTAGTGCCAATACTTGTGTCTTCAAGTTGTATTGAATTTTCTTCTTGAGCTGAGGCAGTAGTAGTAGTGCTGTTAGTGACGGTGGATTTTTCTGGTTTGACTGATGGCTGGTTCTTCTTTGTGGTGCCAGTAATTTTCCGTTTTTCTTTCAGTTTTAAAGTAGGAGCATCGACGATAATTAGCAGGATGACTGCCGCCATAGTTGGCACAAGTGGCGCGTTCGAGTCGGGTTTTCTTGAGAGAATCATTGGTGAGGTGCATTTCACCACATTTTAAGCATCGTGGTTTCGACCAACAAGTGGGTTGGGAGTGGCCGAAACTTTGGCATTTGAAACAATGTAGCACATCTATATATCTGTAGTCTTCCACTATTATCCGGTAGCTTAACAGGTATTGGAGTTCGTATAAGGCTTTTGTGTCAGCGGTCCTTTACAGGGACACTAGAAAGAGTGGACAGTAAATCTTCTCATCATGTGTGCTTTTATCTCTTCCAGACAGCTGTGTTACTGCTTGGACAGGGAAATCAAGATCGATGAGACCTAACGTAATGTCTTCTGTAAGGTTGTCGGCCGGTAGTTTTCTGATAACGACCTTGATTGGACGCTCTCTTTTTGGAATTTCGGGTGCAAATTGTAGTTTCTGCTGCATGCAATGCGCTGAAATGTTGTTGTAGTCAGCCTGCATCAAGGGTTGAAGTTTGACTTGTTCTTTATTATGCGTATAAATTAGCGGCAGCTGACAGATTTTATACATACTTCTCGTGAAATTATATTTGTTTTCGATTCCATAGATGTATGCAATGGTTTCGTTTCCGTGCGTGACTTCTTAGTATTTGATGAACCAGACTGAGCAGAGGCAACAGAGTGGTCTGAAGCGTTGTCCGTATCTTGATCTGGATTGAGAATATTATATTTGTTTTGAAAATCAACCAGCGAAGCCGTTTCATGAGATGTTTTGGATTTTTAACTGTCTTCTTTGGTAGATAATATCAGTCGGTGTCCATATCAGTATCAGATTCACTATTAGCTACAAAGGCAATAGGTGTGGATGACTGGGTGGTGCTTTAGGTAGTGGTTCTGGTGGTGTAATAAGGTCAGGGAATAGAGTTAACGATCTAAGGCGGTGGTACTCCTTTGGTTGATGCCTTATCCCCTAGATTGGTCTTCTCTCCTGCCTTGAAAGCCGATCTTATAGCCTGGGTAGGTGCGGTAGCCAGATCCTGTTTGTATTTCTTGAACTGAGTCATCTCTTCCAATTTCAAGAGTGTATCTTTGTCATAATTGGGTTCAAATGGCATGATGAAAGTTCCTTTGTTTACGCTAGATGCTGCAGCAATGTCTGTACTTTTTGAAGCTTTAGAGTGAGATTCTATCTCTCTCTTTCAAACGAGGATATTTATTTATTGATTGGGAGGAGGGAGGTTACGCCGTTAACGCTTTTCAATGTCGCAGCGATGTACTCGAGCTTCTAACGCAAGCACTCTTTTCCCCTCCTAATTTCTAATTTTTCTCCTCTGTTTGGGCAGCTATCAGTATTTCGTTACTCAACTTATAGTAAATTTCGCCAACATTGTGACCTTACGCGTTAAGAAATAGTGCCACTGATTGTACAGATGACACCTCACTTTAATGCGAGGGTAAGGAATTCGTTTTTTTTGCTTAGTGTCCGCACCTCCCGCTGAGTTCATGGCTGTAGCAATCCTCCTTCTTTTTCCCGTCCAGTTCTAATACTTACCAGACACTTCTCAATTCATTAAATTACAAAAGACTGTCAAATAACTTATAAAGGACACACTACGCTTGGAGCATCGCTCGAAAACGTACTCGAGTGGTCCATATATTTATTAATACTGATTTATTTTCTTCCACCTGTAGCCCTCCATCCTGTAACTATCATATATTCACTTTAAAAAATGAATATGGGTAGTTGTAGAATGTAGACTCATTATGATATACAACATAGTCTGTCGACATTGTTAATGTTTCATTGTCTGTTTGTGTGTTTGGATGAGTGTTTCTATGTATATGTATTTTCTGTGTATATGTCAATATATTGTTGTGTATACAACTCACTTTGAATCTATATTTAAGGTTGATTGGAAGAAGAGGTATATCAGCCTTAACTCCGCCATAATAAATAAGGCGAAATAAATATATCAGATATACATTCACTAATTTAGTCACAGCCTACCCATTCCCCGTAATCCAGGTTGTAACGTCAGTGGCTTCGTATACAATGAATAGGCACACAGGTTGGAAACCCACGGCCGGCCATTCTGTCCGTTTCCCCCCGTTTTACCAGCCGAATGCCGAGAGAGTTCATTGAACGGAATGGTTCCAGTCCACTTTACCAAAAATTATAGGCGCCATCCTTAGAAGGTCACAAGTTCATTCAGGATTTTAATAACCCAATCAAGTAGACCCAGCTCTCGTGGACTATTGGTTATGCTCGTTGCCTTCGGATAAGCACGAGGTGGCGGGTAAACTTCGAGACCTGCTCAAGTTGGCTGTCCTTACAGGCTTTCTGAGGTTTCCGCTAGTTTTAAGAACTGAATGCCGGGATGGTACCTAGAAACTAGGCCCTGACTGTTGCCTGCACTTTTCTTTCACCATACTAATAAAAGAATTACAGATGACCTCCTATAACCCTAACCCTACAACCCTAAGAAATTCTAAAGGTCAGAAATTATGAAAAGTTTTAATACATTTTTCAACTTCTTAAAGTCGGTTGACAAAACAAGTGAAAAAGAATTTTGACCTTGACCATCAACCTTCTGGGGATGTGTAATTCCGAGAACGGCTTCAAGCGAACTTTATCTCGGTAGTGCAATCAAGAGGACGGAGTGAATGCACTCGCACCTGCAAGAAGTTGTTTGCCTGCTTGATTCACATCAAGAAATTACAAAAGAATTGAATAATAGTTGTGCTGAGGACTTTGGTGGAACATGCTAAAGGTTTCTATGATTATGTGTTAGAATATGACGTTAAACAAAACATCAGTTGGTAAAACGTTGGCTTCGTATTCGAAATGACCTGGGTTCTATCCCAGCGGCCGACCATCCTGACAGGTCTTGCCAGGTTTTTACTATCACAGCAGACAAATGGTACCTTCAACTTAGGATTTGGCCGACTCCTTCCCGTATCCTTTCTCCTACTCTTCCCAGCCGGAGCCAAGCTGCCTAAAGGCCATACATCAATTCAATTCAATAAACAAAATAAACCTTTTCCTTCTGAACTATGGTCCAAGTTCTCAGAAACTTCCGTCTTTACTACAAATAACTGCGAGGCGTCTAGTTCTATCTGTTGCTATATACTCCAGTAGTAATTGCTTATTTCTTGAGCCAATTTGAAATATTCCTAAATCCTAATCGAAATTTAGCACATCTGTAGATTTCCCGCTACATATGTAACCAGAGATGTATTTAAGGGATCGGATCGGTCCCCCCCTCCCCCGAAATTAAAAGTTTAATGCAGAATTAGTATAATTTTATTAGTTAGCTTCTTTGTAATATTGTTTTATTACGTTCCGCATAACTTCCCTGGCTTCACTATGAATAGTTTGCCATTTTTTGCACATTGAAGGCATTATCGAAGAGATAAAGTCGCACGGAGTAAAGATGCACTAGAAAAAAATCACAACAGCACCGGACCAACATTCACGCTACATTGACTGAATCTCTGAGATGACACCGAGGTGACAATTTTCATACGTCTGGCAATCCTGAAATTCCCTTGGGTTGGAAAAAGAGAAGAACATTTTTGAGTACTGACTCGTCTAAAAGGAAAAAGAAACACACACCTTGTACCCCACTTCGTCACCCCGCGTACGCAAACAAGTCAGACGCCGAGTGTACGTCACATCTGGCGGAATTATTTACTCTCACCGCAGCCTTATGTGTACTTATTGTAACACAACGATAAACAACAACAGAATAGTGAAAATACGCTCATTAGATGATGAATGGGTCGGTTGAAACTACTGCGCCAGTACGATAGAAAGAATGAACTCACACTTTTACTTATTAACACTAGATGGCAAAGCAGTGATTAATTTTGATTATAGGTTTCGGAAGTCACATCATTTATGCTAATACATGTAATAAGTTAACTGAATATGTATATTCTTGTCGCACTAGAATGTGAGTAGACAGTAGAAAAATGTAATTAAAAGTACTTATTTGAAGATAGAGCAAAAACGAATCTCAGGAAATGTTCATTGGACATTGTGTATTTATACTAATCAATGTTAATACTTGACAACGAAATAGTAATTATTTCCTTACATGGAATGCTTAATGAATACTAGCTATATAGAATTTTCAGCTCAAAAGTAGGTTATAATAAAACGCACTTGATAACATTTTAGATGTTTAAATAAATATTGATATGAGGGTATGTTTCAAACTTGCAAATTTTACTCTCATATTTTCCACATATGCAGGAAATGTTACAGTGCGTCTGTAGTTAGATGATCGCCTATAACGAACGTAAATATTTCCTCTTTGTTCATCATATTTTATTCCTTTTTTCGATTGAACATGCATTCTATACTAGCTTTATGTGGAAAAATTTCCCTTTTGAATATACACTTGTCAACTATTCTTAGTATAGGGTCTATTGCCTGAGTATAAAAGCAAAAGTTTCATGAAATTAAATTTTTATGCAGATAATCGTCTGTTTCAGTCATTCTCTATGCATTTACAATTGATAAAAGTCTCGGAATTAAAAGTTACCTGAATCGCGCTTATCCTAAGCGGGAATAAAACCTAACCAAGTCTATATTGTGTTTTATATGATATGCAACCCCAATAACTGAAGCAGCTTTGAGAAGACAAACAATTGCAGTTTCAATATTACCTGCCTTAATAGTCCAGTTGCTGAGGGCGGCTCGGTATATTTTCTGTTCCAGCAAATTAATCTGTTGGGTTATATTGGTAGTTTTGGGCTAATGAGTTTTCACGATGATAACCATCTCACAGCATGGTCACAAGCCCAGAATCTGTAGTTCTTGACATGTCCGACGCGCGATACACACTACTTTAGAAAATAGCCTCTAAATCATTAACCGTGATTCCTAGAGACTTTGAGTTTATTATAGATTTGTTTCCTTCACACGACAAGGAAAATTTTTCGGTTATTATAATAAGTGTGTACAGTTGACCGTTTTCGAGTTACGATAAATTTTTCATTTTCAAAAAGGCCTGAAACGACGCTTCCGAGGAAGATAAAATTTTTCCTACTTAGAAACTACGTATGTAAAGCATACTTTCTCTCGACAAACCATGTGTTACACCACGGAGACAAATTAGTTCAAAGGTAGAAAGCTGGAGTAAAACGTGAAATATATGGACAGTCAAAGCACGGTAGTGAATGAGAGAAAAAAAAAAACGGATTTGTGAGGAAGAAAGAGCATAAAGTTCTTATTTAGACAATTGATGTTACTTGAGTGGAAATCATCCACAACGTATTGATTTTGTATTATGCAGATATGTCACGAAAACGTTATGAACGAATTCGTCGAGGCTTTATAATGCCCATTAACAGCCACTAAATTGAAGTTAACACACAACTTCCTGCGCAGTTGGAAAGGTTTGGCCATTGTCAGAGAATAAGATTAAACTATAGGAATTTCTTCGATTTTGTCATTCTTCAGAAAGCCTCTAAAGTGACCTCTTACCGACGTGCATTGAAGTACAACACGTGGAGTCAATATAACAGTGTATCTAAAAGAAAGGCGATTCAGAAGCTGAGAATCATAAAAAGTCTGAAAGAAGCTGATTCACGGTTTACGCCATACGCTCTCCACGCCACAAAATCAGGTAATGCAGAATGTGTCATTTTATCTTCTGACACAGCTCTCCATCACTTTCGAGAGTTCTTCTCATGTGGTGTGAAAGTGTTACGGATGTACCTTCGAGTTGTTAATATTACAAGATTTGTCCTTTGGCATATTCTGTCTGACCGTCGTGGCAGTCAGCTGTGCGCTATACTTCCTGCTTTACACATACTTACTAGTTGTGACTACACTAGTAAATTCGGAAGCAAAGATGCAGCCATTGTAAGAATCCGTGCCGTTTAACTCACACAGTTTAGCAAAACGGTACAGCGAGCGAAGAAAGTTCCTGAAATGCAAACTGCTGACCATAGGCAACACACCATACACAACATTTTCTCTTAATCAGTTCTCGTAAGCAAAAAATATAGTTTCCTCCTCCTCCACCATGAAGACTTCGCTCAAGCAGCGATTGGAAAAACCTATACAGAGAGAGAGAGACCCCCCCCCTTCCCCGCTGAAACTTACTTCTTCTTCCAAAAGCATGAGCTCGAACATTTGAAAAGAACTTCAGTAAATAATAATAAACATTTCACCCACGAACGTTTGAAAAAATATGAAATAAACACTCCAATTGACTGAGAAATAACACAATGAGACTTTAAATTGTGTTTATAAAGACAAAAATTATCTTCTAAGTTTTGAAATGGAAACTATCATTCAATAGTGGCGAAAGGTACAGTAATTGTGCAACGAGTCTTCAGCGTTGTCTGTGGCGTAATGGAATAATGCGTGGATAAGATAAAATGAATTGTATGAGCGGTAGCAGCATAATAATGCGTGGAAACAAGAGTTTCAGAGTATAATTTGAAGTCGTTGTGTCGAGCCCCCTCACATTATAATTACTTTCTTCGCACATTCATTTTGAATATTACATTTGAATAAAAATATGACTGAATGTAAAACCGACATATTTTTTTCATTTGCTTAGTTTTCTCCATTGCCACTACGTATTTTCATTTCGGCCTGAGCCTCAGATGCCTAAAGACCTTAAAATAATTAAAATTCAACTTATTTTCATTGAATTATATTTATGGCCTTTAGGCTTCTGAGGCTCAGGCCGGGATAGGGAAGGGAAAGGATTCGTGATGTGTGGGCCAATGCCTATGTTGAAGGTGCCATCCCAGCATTTGCCTGGTGTGACTAAGGAAAAACCTCAGTCAGGATGGTCGGCCGCTGCGATCGAACCCAGGACCTCCTGAAGACTACGCTAACAATCTACCACTGAGCTACGCAGCTCGGTAAACTTTATTAGAAGAATGAAATTCCGAGAATTAACATCGGGTCATTTCTTGGAAATTACAATATTATTGAATGAATACATCGTATAAAATGTCTTCCGTCATAGCCTCAGGGAACAAGATTCTCAGGTATTGTGGAGAAAAGACAAAAGGAGCAAGGAATCAAATTTCAGTTGATTCAACTGCTAATTGCCGACAAATAAACATGTTTGACATGGAAAGATTTATAATAGAAGATGAGAAAAAGGAGTGCTTGTGGAAAATAGGTAGCAGTGAATATTATTGATTCATTTAGTAATCTCCAGATGCATCCGAATTTCGGACATTTAACAGTGGATATATTAAAAATAATAACAAGAGGAGAAAGGATTTAGGAAAGAATCAGCCTGGTATTATTAGAGGTACCATCTCAGTATTTCCATGGCTTGATAGAGGAAAACCAGTCCACTCTATTACTAGACGAGCACACTATCGAATACTCTATCTCGTTGAATTATATAGGAATAGCGAGAAGGAAACAGGGATTCCGCCAGGATTTTCAGCTTGAAGGGTGTTAATCCAAAGTTACGGGGGTGTAAGTAGAGTTTTTCAGGGTTTCTTTCGATTTTTAACAGTAAACATTTAAAAGTTTGGGTGTGTACTCGACAATTTGGAGGGGGTGCCTCTAAGGGGTCTGGCATAAACCCCGGATGGAACTGAAGGCATGGAATGATATATCAACATACTCCTTCATTTGAAACCCCCAACACAGATATTTTACATAACACAAATCTCATGAAGTATTCTTTGGTGATTAGAATGATGTCCATTTTTCTCTTCCGTTATCAGGATAAATAAAAGTTGTTAATTATACTATCAAAGTCATTTGTTGGATAGGTTTGTGTGCGGCGTTACACACAATGCATTATTTACATTTTGGTGCGCGTGGCCATGGGTTCGATTACTTGAGGGTCTATTGAACCGAGTGGTTCGGGATCCACTTCACCAGCAACTGAAAATTACGTCCTTAAAATCTTAGTAGTTTGTTTCAGCCGCTCGTAACAATGCTCTCACTAATAGTGTCAATTGTTTTGGTCTTTCCGCCTTGCCTTTATTCTCTTCTTCTATATTAAGCCCAGAACAATTACTGGACAACGAGCCGCCGTAGATCACTGGTAGAGCATTGGCGTAGCATTCGGGAGGCCCTGGGTTCGATCCCAGAGGCCGACTATCCTAACTGAGGTTTTTACAGGGATTTTCCTCTGTTACACCAGGCAGATGCCGGGATGGCACCTTCAAAATAGGCCCTGGCCGACACCTTCTCGAATCCTTTCCCCTCCCCTGTCCCGGCCTGAGCCTCAGATGCCTAAAGGCCATAAATAAAATTCAATTCAAATTCAATTACTGGACATTTGAGACGATACCGCCCTAACTTCGAGCTCCTGTATGCCTCAAAATTTCTTCAAACGAACTTTTTTAGTGTTTTGATATAAATAACTACTCCTCGAACTTTGTGCCATTCTATGTTGACCCTACTAATTGATTTAATTCTCTGACAACAAGAATGCTACTTTGCGAAACCTGTCTAGGTGGCACTCAAACAATTAAAAACAGTGGTTAAATAGATGTATCGGGTACTATTTCGAGTGTAATTTATTAAGCCGACACCGCTTGCACCAGTATGTGTAGAGTATTGCGTCATTTGTGACGATGCAGCCTTGACTTGGAGCACCTGTAGCTCCGAAACAATGCACAACTTTGATTTTTTTCAAAGGAACATTTTTGTTGTTTTGATGTAACCACCTACCGAAGTTTGCACTATTAATTCGGGGACAACATTCTTTACATTTTGGTGTGTTAATTTGAACGCATTTTTAAATCTTTGGTCAACTTTGGCTAAATATATATGAAAGAAAAAATAATGGATTTATTTGTAGATTCTGTTACAAAAAAATAAAATACAGTTTTTATTTATACATTCTTATAAATAGATTAATGTCAGGTTACGTGAAGCAAGGAACGTTGTTTCTTTTTCTTCCTTTCCTTTCAATTATTGCTGAGATCAGCTAATTCACAGAAAGTTGCCTCAAAGCTATTGCTTTCTGTTTTATTGATCACTGTAGGAAACATCCAAGGTGAGCAACTACACAACACTTTTTATCACGAAAGGAATCCATGATTCCTTTAGCAATCCTAAACATAACACATTTATTCGTTTTAGATTACGAAGCAGCAGTAATGAAAAATTCACGCGAATGTTGTTCTGACTGCTTGGGGCAGAAATCCTTAACATGAAGATGACGTCACAGACAGAGACCTTCGACGATAAAATCAGGAGAGAATGTAATCGGCAAGCGAGACCTTCTAGTGTGCTGCTAGGGGCAACGGAAGGGGAAGGGAGAGGGAGGATCTTTGATGTCCATACGTGGATAAGAGAAAACCTCCGTGTAAGTTGGGTGGACTACAATACCGATAATGCATTTCAGGAACTTTCTTCGCTCGCTGCACAAAGATATCTAGAAGACGTCATCAGTGATGCCGAAAAGTACCTTGCCAAAGTATCTTGCTGGAAGACAGATTCTTCCAGCAAGAGTATGGACGGATACAGGTCACACAACAAAGCAAAGACTTATTATGTGTTTGTTTCGTGGATATACTGCCATGAGAAAATGTCTTTCGAGGATTTACCTGCAACTACGTCACTTATATGACAGAATATACCGACACGGTTCTCTTGTTTTAACATTTAGATTCACTGCATCGATAAGAACGTTGTTCAGCTTGATTCAGGTCTATTTTGTTATACCGGTGGTGGAGAATCCCTGGAATCCCTGAAAGAGTAAAACTACTATCCGGATGATCTTATTGTGGGGCGTAATTGTTTTAAATGTGCAAAAAATAAATTTGCTTACAAGCCGAAACAACATATTGTTCATTTTTCAAGTGTAGTTTTGAACAAGTAGAGTGTCAAAACCCATTCTGAGTGGTCAAACAAACAGTATTTATAAGAAGAGACTGGTGTTAATTGAATATACGCGTATATTTCAATAACAGCTCAATAACAGAGGGAGCTAGAATCTTCGACTACCTGACATAACATGTTCATGCTATATTGGGGAATATGGTTGGTCTAAAGAAAATTTTACTCAAAATGTTTACTTGCTAAGCGGGAAATGTTTCATTTTGTTCGGAAGCATTGTTTCAAGCCTTTCGAGAATGCAAACTTGCTAGTACTCGAAAACGGTGATTAACCGGAAATGTTTTTTATAACGTGAAGGAAGCAAATTTGTAATTAACACACATTTTTGGTTAGAAATCAGCTTAAACTAGTTAATTACGGACTATTTATGTAAAGCACTGTGAATCGCGCATATGCTTTGTTAAATATGGCCGATGCTGGGTTTGTGCTTATCCTGTTATCCTCGTGAAAAGCACTTTAGGATAACACTACCAACAAAACCCAACAGCCTAATGTTCTGGATAATAAATGTACACAAAGCCCCACTAACGAACTGAACTATTAATGAAATTTCTTTGTAATAGGAGATATGCAAGATTGAATGCTGACTGACTGACGTCCATTTTGACGATTTAGTTCCAAACAACTTGGTTTGGTGTGGATATGAGGAATCTTACTGAAACAAAATCTTCATGTAGTCAGAATGTTTAAAGAAAATCTGTACTTCATCTTTTATCTATATTTAAGATGAAGATAAGCTATATAAGCTCCTTCTGGTTTTAAAATAAGTATACAAGTGAACTTTGCATTATTTCGTAAAATTTCCTGTCATTTCTGATCGTCTTGAATGGAATATTGTAAGCAGGAGATCGTGCTTTATTTTACGCATTATAGAATGATTGAATTATTATAAACGTTCTATATGAACTGGTGAGCTTCTAATGACAGGACATACAGTTTTTTTTTGGCAAAGTGGATTCCGAACCGCTTCTTTAATTGAAACTGGCGGAAGGTGACCATGGCACAGAAAGCGAGTACCCCTCAACCACCTGGAGGTCTCACGTCTTATAGATGCAAAATGAATTTTGAAATATGCAGCATAAATTGAACACTAATGTTTTAATATGTTTGAAATTAATCGCACAATGGAAGTGAGGCTGAAATATACACTATACATCCGAGTATGATAATTGTCAGTTTCACTGAAGTGCATTTATAACATTGTTGAGATACTGTCCCAGGTGCTATAGTTGCTTGGATGTAAATTTCCGTATGCACATATCCGAGTGGTTGAACTTTCAAACCAACGGGGTGACATCTAAAGGACAGCCCTCCATCTAGACAGTACTTAACACATGAATCTGCAGAGCAATTTACGTGCACATAAAGAAAATGAACGCACTGTTACCAGATTAAAAACGACCAAATGAATCATGGTCACTGAACCCAGATCTGGAATCAGTTTCTCTTGACTTGATTTTGGTTCAGGTGCTAGCCTGCATTTGAGACGGACAGTCAAATTTAAGTTGGACCTAATTTTCGTGTTGGGAGGGGGAAGCGTATGACCTCACCTTCCTCTTCTTACAAGTACCTACCATGGATTCATCCAGCATATAGTTCAAAAAATGTTGCTAATGATCAGAGATTCCGCCAGGATTTTCAGTGTGTGTGTGGGAGGGATGTAAAGTCAAAATTGGGAGGAAGTAAGTGGAGTTTTGCACGAATTATATCGATTTTTGACCGCAAAATAAATAAAGTTTGATGCAGCCAGTTTTCCTCTAATATGTAAATTATAAAATCTGCCTATCATTATGTAAATTTGTACTACATTAATTTGATTATATGTAAATAATTATGCTATGTTATATTTCTCTTTCTGATTTCTCCCCTCCCCCCTCTTCTCATGGTCGACCATACCACTACTTTACTTCTGTCTTCTGAATATTACGTTTCTAAATGTGATAAGAGTTTTTGATTTAAATGAATATGTATTAAATTAAATGAATTTATGTTTATGTATGCAAGGTTTCGGTATCGAACTTCGATATCATGGATCAATATGTATTAATTTGTGTGGAATTAATTTTGTGGTTTTGGATTTATTTCAGCAAAAATATTTCCAATGTTAATTTTTAGATAGCTGGAAAGTTGCTATTTCTGGTATGTTCAGCGCAACAAGAGACGGGTGCAACGATGGAAAAATTCCAGTGTAACGGGACTCAGCCGGTTTCTTTGTATAATCATGTACGATATTTTTGTCATTGCAGCTACCAGAGAAGTCGAGGCTGGGCGAGTCCAAAAACTGGAGGTAGAGGACAATTTTTGAGTGGGACCCCGTTTCGTTTTCTTCTTCTTCGTTTTCGTTTTCTTTCTTTTCTATTCGTCTGCTGGGTTCGGTTTTATATTAGCGGGTCTCGAGCATATCAAGACAGAACGACTCAGCTTTTGGAAGGATCAACACCTCTCCCGGAGAACCTCTCACCAGAAATGCGTCGAATTCAAACCTAGTAGCGAAATAGTGTTTTTGACTTAGTGCAACTCTTGAAAAAGTTGGAGATTGAATCTGGAAGACAGAATATGTGTGAGAGATTGTAGAGAGGGCAACAGGAGACTTGGCCAGAAATATGTGCGTGAGTACTGTATCTAGTTACCCGTTTTATTTGAAGCCAAACCGATGTTAACAACACCTGGCTCGCGATTTAAACCTGGGCTAGGAATTTATTTACTAATCTCATGTCTTTGTCTCAGCACTTGCACACAAGAAGAGGAGTCAAGGTATGCGTTGCTCGCATGGTGCTAATTTGAATACGAGCGAGGAGTCAAGTGAGATAGCCGTAACCCTGGTGTTACCTGCAAGATTTGCTAGTAAACAAGATTTCCTCCCAAATCTCACAGTACAGTGCACCCCCATGTGTTGGGAAGCTGAACTACGTCCAATATGTTAGGTTTGTCCATGAGAAGGTGTGCAAACCTGGGTTGTAAGTCGCTAATATGTGTTAATTTTCATTTGAATTTACACGTACAAGGGGTACGTTCCCGATTGATATTGTGAAATGAACTAGGAGTTGGGTTCGATCCCCGCGATAATTAACTTGTAACTTAACGAGTACGAATATCAGAATTTCGTTCAATTTGTCCTTTGCCTCCACGACGACGACGAATCCGGAAAAGAAGATCGAGCTTGTAAATATATTAATAAACTAAATCATATTTATATATCAAAATAATTGTTATAATTGGTTATAACCTTCCTTGACCTAGTCTATAAAATTTGTATGGTAATTTGCGAGTCCCATTGCCAATGTTAGGTAAGAAAACTCTGCTCTGGTTCTTTTGAGCAAATTTGAAACTGATCTATCCGTGGCGTAAGTTCTCCTTCGAAAAGAGCAGAAAAGTCAAACTTCAAGTTGGAAGTGTAGTCTCGAGAATTTAGGGGGTGAAACACCCTACAGGGGAGTTTGGTAGAATCACTTCTAATGGTGCATGTTGTGACGATGGATTACGTGAGATCTTTCTGTTAGGCTTCCTATTATCAATTTAGTTGTACTTATTTTCTGGAACAAATAAGAGGTAAGTGAGAGTAATGCTCAGAGATAAAGTCATTGTTGTTGCGTGTTAGATGGGAGTAGAATTGTGTGGTAGGTTATATGGGATTATCTACATATGAAGCTCACAAGAAAGAACGTACTTTGTACATTTTTGGGCGAAATTGAGATAAGAGTGCCATCTATCTGCTCTTTGAAGGGTCTTTTAACAAGCTACCATTCATGATGATAGCATGTATATTCCGTCTGCAACAAGCAAATCATTATCCTGAATGCTAATTCTGAACTTTTAAAACGCTCTCCTGTAAAATCAATAGAATGGACAAAGCACGTTCTTTTCCTGTGGTCTTCATACTGTAAGCAATATCGGAACATTGTTATATGGGAGAATCGTTATGTGCCACGGAGGTTACATGGGAATACAGTTATGTGGTAAGTTATATGGGAAATTGTTATATGGTAGGTTATATAGGAACATCGTTATGGGGGTAAGTTATATGGGAAATTGTTTTTCGGTAGGTTATATTGAATTATCTTGACGTGGTAAGTTCTATGGGAAATTGTTATACGGTAGGTTATATGGGAATATCGCTACGCGGTATTTGTATAAAAGCAATGTAACACTAGTACGATGGACTAGTTGTTTGTGCGTCGGAACACTACGGCTTAAGAGAAGTGTAACTATCTATACACCCAAATATCAAAAGATTTAGCAGAATATGCACTACGTCCAAGGCAAATCTGTGAATAAACAAGAACTATTGACATCAAACTTTGGCCAAGAGGTTCAGCAGATATGAAAATTCATCCATTTTGGTGCAGTCTGAACTTAGTATCTCTAGACTTTTTGTAAGTGAAGATTTTACATTGATCAACATTTAATTCAGAATTATTGTATCGTAACAGCACGAGCTGGTAGATTCGTCCTCGTACGTCCGGCGTAAATTTCAACTTGAGAGAAACCTTTCTGCATCAACGATGAAGATTTGCAATGAGAAAATTCCTTTTAAAAAAAAGAAAGAAATGGAACGAGGACATTTGATATTCTAATAAGATGGGTCATTGGTTGGTCCTCCGCATGCTAGTTGAAACGCCTTCATCGTTAGTCTTCATACCAAGTAATGGTTGTTCATCTAAGAGTTGACATTCATCCCATCATGCATCTCTGTCTCTCTTTCTCTCGTCAGATAACGTTAGCAACATCCGTCAAAATTAACCAGAGGGCTTGGCTTCACTCTCTCGGTTTTCTTTTCTTTCCGGCCGGTAGCACCACCTGGCTCATCTTTAATTTAGCGAAACACGTTTCACCTTTACATCAGCTATCTTCCCCCACCCGCCATCTACGTGAACAGCAGACATTGAGTAATTCGTTAAGAATAGGACGAAACGTGGAGGCTTTTGCATTAACACTATGGTAATTTCAAGGCATCCTTCTACTCTCCACAATATAGCATTCCTCTTTCGCCCTTTCCCTTTTGAGCGTTCGCTGGCTTTCACCTTACTGCAAGGAATAAGGATTTACTTAACGGCCCTTGCGCGGTACGGGGATCTTTCCTGGGGTGCTCCTTGCTTTTCTTCCAGCATCTTCTTAGTCTTCTTCTTCTCCTGCAGTCTCTCTCTCTCTCCTAAGCACTTTCTGCGGTTAATTCATCTTCATTAGTGTCTTCTTCCTTGCTCTGCCCACTTTATTAAATATACTGTGTTCATTTTTAACACATCTGTTGTGGCCGAGTTCACGATGAGGAAGGATGGTACTTCTGACTTTCTTTTCTACTTAAAAAAAAACAAGAAGAAACCACGCATGCGCAATTACTGGTACTATTTTTGTCCTTGTTTCTTTCCTTTACATCTTCTCTTTGTCTTTACATTCTTTTATGTTTCTTTTCCTTCTTATATTCTTTCCCTGTTTCCATGCTTTCTTAACAAGTGATGAACTTAAGGAAAAAAAACTTAGTTTGCATTTTTAGTTTCTTTCTTTATTCTTTTTTGCAAGTGCTATCCTTTCACCCTTCTTTCCCCTACTTTGTGCGGTCTTTATTTTCAATTGAATTCTTCCACAAATGCAAAGACACTCATAGGAAGGGAGGGAAAAGAACTAGAAAAAAAGAGAACAAAAATGTAGTTTGGTGGCTGTTATAGGAACATTGTAGTCAAGTTGTGGGAGGTCTTTCTTTCTTTCTGGAGGAAACCGCCTTTTATAGCATTTGGGTACAAGCTGTCTGCAGCATAAAGTACTAAAGAAACCTCTTCTACTGTCTTACCCGTCTGCATAAAGTACTTTTTTTTTTACATTCCAACCCACCCTTTCTTTCTACTGCCCTGTTCAGGAGATTCGGTTAAAAAGAGATTTTAAAAAGAAGTAAAACTGCAGAACAAAAAGAAGAGAAGGAAGATAAAAATACTATTATAGTGGCGTGCGTCAGTTTTACAGAACATTTAGTTCTTAAGTTATACACTTTAAAAAAAAAAGGCGAAGGTTGTTACTTCCGCAAAGAATTAAGAAAAAATGTCTGGTTCCTATCAAAATGGACGCTGAAATCCATTAATATGACTGGCTGGGGAAACTTACAAAAAAAAAAGTTATTAAATTTAGTATTTCGAGCTCAAAACTAATTAGGTATAGAGGGGAGAAACAGATGTTCTTGTTCTTTTGTGAACGCCATAGCCATTTTATCACCACACCTCCTTTGTTTGGAGACCTTGCAATAGTATTAATATTGCAGTTTCTTCTGCAGCGTGAATGATATGCTATTTTTCCAACTTACGAGGAAAAAAAAAGTTTCTAAATTTTTATTTCCATGTAAAACAAAATTTCTCACTATTTACAAACACTCAACAGAAGAACTAAGCAATGTGTTTGGACTTTGAGTCTTAGATATGTTATTGGTCTAACAATATAGGCCTATATTATTATTCCTGTAAAAACGCAAATTTTCACAAAAAGTGCCTTCTTTACTTCAAGTCTTCAATTATGTTTTAATACAATTTTAATAAAAATAGTTAATAATAATTCTATTATAATTCTATAATAGTTAATCCTCATAGTATATATTTATTTATCAGTTTATTTTGCTTTCATTTTATCGTTTATAATCTACCCCACTCCACTTCATACAGAGGACCGAAAGGTTTTTCAGTAGATAACTGTCTTTCATTAAATTAATCCATACAAGAATAGTGGAGTTTGTTAATAATTGGAAAGGAAATGACGAAGGTGGCGACCAAGGTTCACTCTCAACATTCCGCTGGTGAAACTGAGGAGAGTCCTGGACACTTCACACAAATTGGCCAATTATAAGGCTTCCCAGTTCGTTTTGAGTGTCGATACGAAATCGGTGATGTTAACCGCTGGATCTAGGGAGAGTCCTTCTGACGTTTCTTTTGTCAGATTATCAGACGCACAAAAGACGCATTTCAGAAATATTTTTGGCGAAAAAGATATTAAAAACCAAGGTGACTTAAAAGTTTGTGTACCTCACTATGATATTAACCTATGTTATGGATGAGCACGATATCACAATGGTAATAAATAATATGTGTAATGAACAACGGTGTTCTAATTATGTCCTTATACAAGAAGCACTGACCGCCTAGCTGGTCTAGTGGTTACCGTCGTTGCTGGTCGTGGAGTCCCGGGTTCGATTCCCGGCTCTGCGTAGTGATTTTTTTTCACCAAAACGAGAAGGTCTGGAACGGTGCCCACTCAGCATCGTGATGCAATTGGGGAGCTGCTGTGACTAAAAGACAGTGGCGATCACAGTTGAGAGCTTCGGCTCTCCTTTCCCAACATGTCTGATCAGCGTAGGAGCAGTAGACCAATTCCTCCCTCCGGGAAAGGCCTCATCCAGTACTGGATTGAATATGGCTGTGAATTATTATTTTCTTTTTCATGGAACGCCATGGAAATGTAAAGATAAAACAGAATTATATTGACGCTAACACGAAAATATAAAGGGAAGTAGCCGGTATGAAAAATACCCCTAGATCAATAAGTTATAAGATTTGTTTTTTAACACATACCTAGCACCACCTTCCTGTAATGCACGCCCATTGTCAACGTAATGTCTGTGGGCCACAATGCACTGTTCAAAGCGCCTATGCAAGTGCTGAAAGGACTGCTAGAATTCATTAGTTTATGAGCCCAGCAACCAAACTCAAGAATTTGGTATAATTTTGGAATAATATTTTTGATGTCATAGTTGTAAGGGTGATTAAGGATACAAAAAAAAAATATGTTTACAATCCCGAAGGGGTAGCTAACAAAATGACAGCTGAACAAAGAAATCTATAGGTTAGCTAAGCATCTTAAAAATGTTTATCTGGTGGACTTAAATCATATCGGTAGAAGGTTCTACACAAATCATGGATTCCATCTTAATAATATAGGTAAGAGATATGTAAGTACAGAAATATTAAAGGTAGCACAGAAAATAGATGCTGATATGAACCGAAGGGTAATAGAAATGCACGGACGTGAGCAGGGAAACGGAATGGAGAATCTGGCTTCATAGATGGGTGTATGTCAATATGGAGTCAGATAAATAAATCGAATCTAGCACACCCATTGCAGTATAACTTACAAGATCTGGCAAACGAAATTCGAAATAACCAAACCAATAATATAAATCTGGATACTATGTCTATTAAACCCATCCTACTTTTACATCTTAATTTACAATCCATTAGAAATAAGCTCTCTGAATTAGATATATTTTTAGACGAATTTCCGTGTCATATCTTGTGCGTTAATGAGCACTGGCTATCGAAAGACGAAATTAACCTGTATATACCTGCAAATTACAAGCTAGCTACAATATATTGTAGAAAAACACTTAGTCATGGAGGAGTTGCTATTTACGTCAAATCTGATATAACTAACTACAAAATCTTAGATGTTGATAATTATAGTATGGATGAAGTATTTGAGGTAACTGGTATCTTGTTTAGCACTATAAAGTTAATAGTTTTATCCATATATCGAACTCCTGACTCTGATGCTAGTGTGTTCATAACGCAGTGGGAAAAACTTACAAAATATATTGAAAGATATAAGCATTATAAGGTCGTATATATGGGGGATATAAATATTAATGTACTAAATGATACTCCGACAAAAAATGTATTTTGTGACACGCTTAGATCTCTAGACTATTATTATATCAATGATCAACCAACAAGGAAGAAATCATGCTTAGATAATGCTATCACCAATATGCAGAAACCTGAGTTAGCTTGTGGTACTATAGAACCGTACTTATCAGATCACAGAGGTCTCTGGCTTACTATTACTGTTCCACGAAACGATAAAATTACGACTAAACAAATAAGTTATAGACTGTTACATGAAACTAATATTATGTTACTAAGGAGTAAGCTAAATGAACTTGATGTACATGAAGTTTTAAATTGCAGTAATGTATCTGAAGCTTGGAAGTTATTTGTGAGGAATGTATCTAATAGGTTGAATGAGTGTTGTCCAAGGAAGGTTAAACTGTTAATGAGGGTATGTCAAAACAGAATAAGCTGCATTTAAATTGGTTTACGACGAAACTGGCCGAATTGAGGGAGAAAGTCATTAGGCTATATTATATAGCGAAAGAAGGTAACGTAACAGATAAGGAAAGATACAAAAAGATAAGACAGCTTTACAGAAAGGAAATTAGGCTAGCCAAAATAGAAGCTAATGAAGAATTCATATCACATTCTCATGATAAGTACAAAGCTGCTTGGTCTGTGATTAAACATGAAACAGGGAATAGGCTATCTAATGAATGTATAACTATAACTCCGGATGAATTTAACGAACATTTTATAAATAGTGCACAGCGTGCTGGATCTACCTACTGTAATAACACTGACAACAGAAACCAGTATAAAAGCTATTTACTTAGACAGAATATACCACAGAGCGATAGTTTAGTTTTTAAATGGATGGAAATTACACCTGAACAAATACTGAAAATAATTCTTAATATGCGAAACTCCCATAGTGAAGATTACTACGGATTATCAAATTTTATACTGAAGCAAATAATACACACAATTATCTATCCTGTTACATATCTTGTTAATTGGACACTCCTTGAAGGTACTTTCCCTGATTGTCTTAAAATTACCATAACTATACCTATTCATAAAAAAGGAGATAAAAGCGATCCGAATAATTATCGTCCGATTTCTCTCGTGCCAATATTTTCTAAAGTTATTGAACAATGTATGAAAATGCAGTTGTCAAGGTACTTTGAACATAATAATGTTTTAAATATGTCGCAATATGGATTTAGAACTGGTCTTTCCACTATAAAAGCAGTTGAATCAGTTGTTTCAGAAATAATAAGAGGGTTTGAATCTCGCTCTTACACTTGTGTCACTCTAGTTGATTTAAGTAAAGCATTTGATAGTGTCTCACATGATATTCTAGCATCAAAGTTACAGTTTTATGGTATCCAGAGTAATGAACTCAATTTAATTAAATCGTATCTCACTAATAGACATCAAATTGTTAAAATTATGAATGAAAAGTCAGAAGAATTAATCATACAAACTGGAGTACCGCAGGGCTCGGTTCTTGGTCCTTTTCTCTTTGTTGTATATATGAATGATTTGCCTAGTTGTTTACCATATAAATCTGTTTTGTATGCTGATGATACCACCTTTATTACAAATGCAGAAAACACAAAGTCACTACAAGAAAAGAATGAAGAAATGATAATAGCGTCCTCAAGTTGGTTTTTGCATAATGAACTAACCTTGAATGCTGCAAAAACTGTTGCACTCTATTTCAATTTGAATCACGAAAATGCTAATGATAGTAATATTGAAACTGTCAAACTTTTGGGTATATATATGGATGCAAAACTAAATTGGAATAGACATACTGACGAAATGTGTAAAAAACTTGCTAGAGTTTTATATATGCTCCGAAAGTTAAAGACATCTGTAGGAGAAGACCTATTGATCTCTGCGTATTATGCTTTTTTTCATCCCCATCTACTATATGGTAACTTATTTTGGGGAAATTCTAAAGGGGCTTTAAATGTATTTAAATGGCAAAAGAAAGCGGTTAGATGTATAAAGGGTGTATCTGATAGAGTATCTTGTAAAAAATTATATAGTGAATATAAAATAATGACTGTACCATCGATATTTGTATACCAGAGTTTAATGTATGTCAAAGAAAACTATGCTCAAATTACAAGACGTACCGATATCCATGACTATAATACAAGACAGAAAGATAATATGGATACGCCGTATGTAAGACTAAGTAAGACGCAACATAGTTATAGGTACTGTGGAGTGAAATATTTTAATTTGTTACCGTCATTTATTCGTGATATGAATCAGAAAAGGTTTGACAGCTATATTAAAAATATGCTTAAAAATAGTTGCCTATATAGCGTAGGTGAATTTGAAACTTATTTAAGGGACCATTATTAAACTACGTACATATTGTATAATCTTAACTTTTATTATATAATTCTACATTTTATTGTATTATTTTTATGACGAAGTCTATTACAACTGTAAATAGTTGTCTAACGACTAATAAAATTATTATTATTATTATTATTATTACAACATGACAGATTTTGACCTTTTAAAAACTACTATCCCAGGTCCAAATTCCGGCCAGGACGCTGGAGAGTTTTCTCAGCCTGGCGCTCTGAGGTGCACTTAACCTCCTATCAAATTGAGTACCAGAGTGTCCTTGGTATTCTTGAGCACCTTGGGAAGGTAAAGGCGGTCGAGCGTGGGACTGACCACCCCACTTCACTGCGTACCGTAGGTCGAGAATATGTGGAGCGCTACCTCCACATCCCATGCGCTGTTCACAGCGCGTGCGTATCGCACAAGGGGATACTTTACCTTTTTTTCACTATACCTCTAGAAGTAATGGTCCGATCTGAAAGTTCTTAAATGTGGATTGTATTTGAAGTCATTCTTTTTTCTTTCTTTTTGTAAAAAATTGAATTTAACTACGGCCTTTAGTTGTTTATGGCTTGGGCCGGGATAGAGTAGAGGAAAGGGTGCAGGAAGGAGTTGGCCAGGAACTAAGTTAAAGGAGCTAGCCCGGCATTTGCCTGGTGTGACAGGAAAACTGGAAAAACCTCAATCAGGGTGGTCGGCAGCTGGTTTCGAACTCAGAACTTCCCGAATACAAAGCCAACGAACTGAGCCATGCAGTCGTTTTTTTTCATAAGAGCAACCGGTAATTGGTAAATCAAAATGCTCATTAGACTATATTTATCATTTTTTACATTATTCATTTAATTAACATACTATTGCAAAACGGAAAAAAAAATATGGAAGAGAAATGTTTGTTTAATTTGGAATGTCGAAGACAACATCTGTCATATTAGATTGGCCACCACTAAACAAAAAAAAAGTAGTATATCAAATTTAAAATTAGAGTTTATGTTACAATATTTTTCGAAACACTTTCATCTCGAATATCTAGGTTCTTGGTAATTTAATGACAAAAATAGTTATTAGTAAGAATTGTAATTTGGCAAATATATACCCCAGATTATGCCCATCTTGGCTGGTCCCTGAGACTATCATGAACTGATTGACCGTATCGCCTACGTCGCTGTGATGATAATATGCTACTCCGACGGCCGGAAAGGTCTTCCACGCAGCTGAAGACAGTATGTAGAGTTTCTGTCGCGTAATGCCATAGTTTCTGAGAAAACCTAATGTTTGTACGCTGCGTCACCTCCGACATGGTTTACTTCGCATCATGCACGTCATCACGTTCCACAAATACAGTAGAACCTCTGTTATCCGAAATAAAGGAGGCGGAGGTCATTTCGGATAATCAAAATTTCGGTTAAAATAATTGTATTTTTTCAAAGTTTAAAGTGAAACAATTGAAGGCAATGATAAAAAAATACACTTTTAGATTACGCATATAACAGACTTTTAATAAAGCTTTACATCCTTCTACAGTTGGATAACTTCTTATACAACTAAGTTTACTGTTTTTTGAAAACATCTTCTATCTTTTTCTGTAAGCATTTCAAATTTTATCTTTCTTGATTAATTTTGCAGTTACGATTAAACGCTATTTCGGTTAACAGAGTTTTTACTGTATCACTGTATTGCTGCACTAAACTGTTCTAAATCAACCACGCACTGTATGTCAAATGAGCCACAAGATGGCGCTTTTCCTAGATAGCATGCCGTCTGCAAGATTTCGCACAGTACTACCACACAGCTGTGAGTCTTAGAACTTATCAACTAGTGGCATAGCAGTAACAAAGCAAACTATGAAACATTGTGGTGTACACATTACGAACATAAGCGTTATCATATTGTAACAGTATAAATTTTAAGTTTCCCAAATAGTTAACTAGAAGCATAAATTAACTTTTCACCCACCATAATTTTCATTGAAACTTTAACCATCAGCGCATAACACATACCCCGCTTTTAGGACAAATTTTAGCGGAAAAAAACTGCGCTTATACGCAAGCAACAACTGTATTAGGAGAAAAAGTTGGATTGTATTGTAGTAGTGTTCATAAAAACAAAACTAATGATGACGAAGCACCTGCAATGAGGATAGACGAAAATGGTACTTTATATTTAAAGAAGTGTCTATTACGTTTTCTACTTCTGTTCCTGCAATCAACAGAAATATGTGTACAATAGCAAATAGTCGGTTATCATTACTCCCAAAGCACAAAACGGGAGGGAGAAACGCGTAATTGGAAAGTAAAAAGATGAGAGAAGCAATCAATGCAAACACGAGAAAGGCTTGACAAAAGAATGGATGATAAAGTAGGAATAAGCGGATGGAACTGGAATGAGAAGTACCTATTTCATTGTTCGCCTTAATCCTCTTCAAGATAAAGCAACAAGGCTCTTTCTTTATTTCTTTGAAGAAAGACCAAGGCGTAAGAAGCCTTATGAAGAAGAAAATAGCAGTGTTACCAAAATGGGAACTAAGCTGAATACCTAAAGAAGAAATGATTCCTCCACAAGGAGAGTGGAAAGGGACGTCTCGAAAGACATGTAACTGAAAAGAAAGAGTCTTTCTCGCCCCCCACACCCTGTCCTTTACTACGCTTTCTGTATAAAAGGAAGTGTTAAAGCAACGGAATACCTTTTCTAGAGGGTTCCTAATTAGTGCCAACAGCAAAAGAGAATTAATATAATGTCGTTGATAAGAGTTTAAGTTGACTCATTTCTTCTCATGTAGAGAGATGATAAATTCGCCTCCAGGTTCTGGTTTTTATTCCCTTTTTTTTTCCCTAAATTATTATTATTTTTTTTGTAAGAGGAAAACTTCACACAAAACTTCCTTCTGTCTAATTCGGGAATTTATTAATATATTATTTCTAATTTTGTGTTTTGGTGTTATTATTATTATTAATATTATTTATTTTTTCCTTTCTTTATAAATATCTATAATTTTCCACTTGACTTTTTTTTCTTTTGCAAGAAAATAAAAAAACAAATATGTAAGGAAATGAATAACCAAAATGAAGTTAAAACTTGCTTTTCTGTATTTCTATTAATGCTATTTAGCAACAGAACAAAAATAAAGCTTCTTTTCTTAATTCATTTTATAGTTAATTCAATGAAGAACGACAAAGCCAACAGTAAACAGAATTAACTGGTTCTTTGAAGCAAGGAGTCACATCAAATGCTGCTAATAAGAATAATTTAAGTAAAAGTGCATATCATGGCCTTTATGATACGCTAAACATTTAGATAGAAAAAAATGTTTGGTCCTCTTATAATTCAATTTTGTCCGTCTGTCCGTAACGCAGGCTAGAGCCTTATCCAAAGCAGATAGAGAGAACCTGATTTCAGTTAAGTGATCTCAATTTTTCTGCCATTTTTGATCCGAAGGCTCTAAACGTGGCAGGTCCTTTTCATATGGTTAGTTTTCTCAATTTAGAGAATTCATGGTACTTTAACTGCACATCATTCAGTACGTTGTCATCGGGACCGCCCTAACCTTATACTGTTGATTATATTATTCTACCGGGTGTTTCAAAAGTTAGGTAGCCTCTTTCACATCACGTAATCATTAAACTAAAACACATAGAGACATCGTTCTTGGGCTGAATTATAGCCCTGTATATTAAGAAGCTTTCACAAACGAAATATCAATTATCATTTAGACACGGTTGTAAAAAGTGTTGCCAGAGTCAGACTTCTTTCTACAAACTTTATACATTCACAATATCTATTTATGTAACTGGTTGCAACAGTTCTCGGTGCCACTTGAAGATCAACTCATCGAATATGATAAAGAAACTCCATCCTTACTAGCTGTGTGCAGGTATATTCCGAAAATGTAGTGTTTTTTTTTTTTAGATATAAAAATGGACTCTGGCAACACTATTAGTGAGAATTTACACTGGAGGAAGTATATTTTACCTCTGTCTACCCCGTTATGTCATTTTTAAGAAAAAAAAAACATACTTGAAAGAGTTCGAAAAATATTCACAACTTGACCACACCCGGCAACACTGGGATTTTTTAAAATCAATTTCCCTCCTTTTTCATGTGATGATTAACAACTGACAATCAGAACTCCTACTTTGAATGTCACGGTTTTCGGGTGTAGTAGTCAAGCTATAATTTTTTTCAGAACATTTTAAACTTTGTTCTTTTGTCAGTGGGTCATTAAATGAAATGATGAAAGGGAGGAGGATTTATTTTCCATTCTTCCCAGGGTTGCCCGGTGTAGCCAAGTTTTATTTATTTTTTAGATATTTTTTTCAATTTTGTCCGTTTTTCGTTGAAAATTACATAGTGGGGTAGAAAGACGTACAATAAATAACCCATTCTCTCTCCCCCCGCCAACAGTGTTGCCAGAGTGCAATCTAATATTTAAAAATTCCTACATTTTTGTAATGCACTACCAATACTAAGGACCCTGCACAGTTTCTTTCTCATGTTCGATGAGAAGTTATTCGGACACTCTAGTGAACACCGAGAAATGTTGCAACCAGTTAAATAAGTGGGTACTGTGCAGAAGTATACAGTTTGTCAATACATAGTTCTCGACTCTGGAAACGTTTATACAACCGTACCAGAATTATGATTGGTTGCGTTGTTTGGTCTTAAACATTTCCCAATATACAGGGCTTTATTTCGATGTAAAGATGACGTCTCTATCTGTTTTAGTTTAAAAGTTATGTGTTATGAAAGAACAAGATGAGGAATTTTGGGGGCACTCGGTATAACGTGCTCCGCAATACAATAAACAAGACTCTCGGAAGAGTCAGCCATCATTAAATTAAATGTGCTATCTAATCTACCTAACATTTAATAAACTAAATATATACTTTGTGAATTTTCAGTGAACATTTTTGAAAGACTCTCGGTCTGAACCTGAATACGTAATGGCCATACATAAATTTAATTCAATTCATTTGTAACAGTCTGCAATGTAATGTTTTGGGAAAGCAATGATTTTATGTTCCGCCACTAGATGGCATAGAAGAAAATAGTATAATTTGTGTATCACAATGATGAATTCAGAAGTTCTTTTCTAATATATGATATGTAGTTGATGGTACTCGTAATGCTAAATAGGGTAAAATATTTTTTAACTTGCGATTTTTCAGTCTATAATACGTAGCAGCTTCGTACGCAATTTCTCGCAAAATATTTGCTAAATTCCCAAGTAATCAGAAAATATATAATATCCAAAGTAAATTCTTGTAATCGCAATGATATACCGCCTTCAGTTAATATATCCTAGTCCGCAGAATTTTTAATGAAGGAATAGTATGACTATGTGGAATGGACATTTGCGGTAGTATTTTTTTATTGCAATAACAAATTCTTCTATTAAAGCAGACTACGGAAAACATTTTCTTTTCTTTCTGTGATGATTTTATCAAGAGTTATAAAGACTTGCCTCAAAAGAGTCTCAGCCTTGGGCTTAATCGGGCGCCGCCATATTATGACGTAATCAGTCTTCCGACTGCTTGTCATTGACATACAGATGGTATTTGATTTGTTAGTATTCTTAAAAAGAGATCGCAAAAATGGATCGAAAGAAATAGTATAATTGGTGAATAGCGTTTCTGTATGCCTTAACACGTCATTTAGTTCGTTTTATTCATTTAAAATTGATTTTTTACTTTTAATACTATTTAAGATATTGATATAGTTTGGTAGCTTCAACACTAATTTATATCAGCTCTTTTTTTTTCATTTTCATGATTAAATCATAAGATATCTTCTAATAATGCTCTTTAGAACTCTTGTATTTAAAAAGAATTACCTATATTTTCTGAAAAAAAAAATGTGGGTTTTTACATCCGACAATCGTATACGTTTTTAATGAATGCTAGTGAAGTATTTTTCAAGAACTTAAAAGCACATGAATTAATAGTGTTCGTTAGTGCCATCTGTTAACAATTTAAGGCACTTGTAGCCCGTGAATATATTGAATAGTTTTAATATGTCATTGTAAAAAATAATAATAAAAGTATGTAAGAAACATAAAAGTAAATTGAAACTTTTACGTTGAACTTACTCTTGCGTTTTGTGTAGTAAAATAAAACACGGCCTTTGATAGGATTCGAACAGCCTTAGGTGAAAGTATAAAAAACTAATAGTTGCATACGCTAACCAACTGAGCTAAATTGACAAGACGTCAACAGTTGCACGAACTAGCGATAAGAAGAGGATTGCAAGTTAAGACTGCTCCCTGTCTATATTTCGAGCAATTTCTGTTAATAAAAACATGTTTTGGTGTTTTAACTTATTGAAGTGTGTTTTGCAGATTTGTACATTAATTATTCGTTAAGTGATGATGTGAATGTTCTATCTCTTTCTCGTTTTTTCGTCTTCAAACTTCTGAATAAGGAACGTAACATAGGGAGGAGCATATAGCTTCGGAAATAGTACGGACTGAATACGTAAACCAATCAGAGAATGATTTTCGTTGTATGACGTAGGAGATTAAATTCTCAGTATTTCATGCTATATTTCTACGTAACGGAAAACCGTAGCGCTGAAATTTCAAAAACATCATATGTTATTTAATCCGATGTACACAAACAAATTGTAAAATATATAAGGACGGGGAAAACGTAAATGTCCATTGACAGGTCATGAACCTCAAAATCACGTATTACCACGTGTCAAGTTAGCATACACACATTTAGCCAACACGACGAAAATAATACAATCGTTAGTGCTGGTTAGTGCTATCATCCTGGCGTTAGTGCTGCTATAGACAAAATTAAAGCGACTTTTTTGCTGTATGCCAACTTGACGTCAAGTTAGCATACACATATGTCAAAATTAAAGCACTAACCAAAGTAACTATACCAATCGTTAGTGCTACATTAGTGCTGGTTAGTGCTAGCATCCCGTTGTTAATGCTGCTATACACATAAAATTAGAGCAACAACTAACTTGACGTCAACAAAAAGTCGCTCTAATTTTATGTCTATAGCAGCACTAATGCTAGGATGCTAGCACTAACCAGCACTAACGTAGCACTAAAGATTGTATTATTTTCGTCGTGTTGGCGAAATGTGTGTATGCTAACTTGACACATGTTGTATTACCAGGTGTTTTGCCTGATTCTGTGGCAGACGGCCTATATGACGTCATATTTTCAAGATGGCCGCCGGAAGTGACACTAATCTCTTTTTCTCTCTGTAACTCGTTTATGGTTGATTCTACGAATTTTTTTCCGATGACGTTTTTGGTTCCAAATAAGATAAGGAACAAAAAAGGCTATTACAATTCTTTTTATATCTATCACCGTTCCCAAGATATACGTTGTTGTTCGTTTACTGACAATTTCTAAAGGTGTGAGTGTTTGGTAACTGAAAATAATACTCCATTTGATTGGTCTATGAAATACATTATATAATGTCTACATTATTACATTATAGTTTTTGTATATATAATGTGCGTGTATGGTGTATGTAACATAACTTTTTATAATATGTAATTATCTCGTGTAGAGAAAGTTTCATAGGTCATCTTCCGAGTCCAAGGGGTCTTTTTTATTGTCTGCAAAATCATTATTGTCACAGATCTCTTCATCGCCACTACACATACATATTTATGTGCACCTTAAAGACTGTTTTTGGCACTTGAAATTTACAGCACACCGACCTTTCTCACAACCAAATAGTACTAGATACAGTAACCATTCTGGTGCACATGGCCTCGAATTCATCGTAGGAGAACACTGGTTTTTACACTTCTCCCATCCAAATTGTGACGGATCCGGGAGATAACGTGTTTGTCAGCACTGCGCCACTCCATCACTTTGTAATGAGCTCTTAAGATATATTGTAATGTTTGGTGTATTTACTCACACGTACACATTTGAAATGTAAATATAGTAGTATTGCTTATAGTAAGCAAACATGTGTAATATGTGATGTAATGACAGCAAACAGTAAGCGACACAACATTAGCAGACGACAATAACAACTCTACATGGATACAACAGATGGGGTTGATATCGACATGAAGATAGAATTGGAGTCGCCGAAGGAGGGACTTGGAGGACACCACTCGAAAGGAACCTATAAAACGCCGCAGCTAAGCCAACAGAGTGTCACTCGCTCCTGGGTGGTCATTCCTTCTTCTACCGTTTTCAGTTGGCTTTGCTTCTAGAACACTCCTTGCCACACAGTTAGCTACGCTTCTGGTGTCATCCTTGCATATACAGTTGGCTACGCTCCTGATATGCATCCTTTGTACCATACCTAATTTCACTTCTGTACACAGTTGGGCTACGCTTCTGGTACAACCGTTGACACACAGTTGGCTATGCTTCTGGTACGACGCCTCATCCTATATCTTTATTATGCGGTTCTATTACAACCGACCTGATTCATATTACTGCTCTACATAATAAGACTCGCGTAGACGGCGAAGGATCTATTTGTAGCGAGTCTTGTTGACAGTTGCTCCTTGTGGGATGAATTCCATGTGGACAATTCCCTGCGAGCCGAAAAACAGTTCAAGCATCACTTTTCTTTGTGACCTATCTTGTCTCGGGTTTTTCGTTTTGGAGATTATGGCGATTTTAAGGTGGCTACTTGTCCCGTTAGTTGTGGATCGTACAGGAAACACCATGTTTCATATGATATTATCTGGTTCAGGAACGTTCCATCAGCGTCAGCACTACTGATTAGGTCAACGCAAATGGTCATCCGCTCTTCACATTGGTCTTGTGTCAGAATGCGTGGCGCACTGTGCTGGATGACACGCGACATGTTCAAGTCAACCGTCAGAATTTTGTGACACGTACCATGGCTGAGCCGTACTGCTGTTGCGATGTCGTCTACCGACTCCCTAACAGCACACATACCTTTCAGAAACGTTGCAGTTACATAATATTGTAACATTGGAAACATAACAATTACATTACATTACGTTGGAGTAATATTTCAGTTTAGTTTCTTCAACGTGGAAATGTCCGTCCACAGAAACATTACAATGAAACATTCCTGTACATTACAATGAAACATTCCTGTACATTACAATGAAACGTTCCTGTACATTACAATGAAACATTCCTGTACATTACAATGTAATGTCTCTGAGACATTGCACTGGAATTGTACAACAAGCGACAAAATATTTGTAACCACTCGTAAAATTTCTTTACCAAATAATTTTGGAATAGCTAAACCTATTGGGGTACAGTTTTCTGTAACGTAAATAAATTACGTTCTCTAAGTTACAGGAAACGGTACTCAAGGTCTATCTATTCCAAAAGGAACTTGGAGAAAAATATTTACGATTGGATAGAAAGTTTTGGTGCTGATTGTACATAATTATTGGAATGAAATTTTGAAAAGTAGTATTTATAAAATAAATTTAGAACGAAGCGATCCCGAAATTGCAGGTGGACCACCGACCGATTAATATAGTTGAAGTTTTCCCTCATCCACGGTAAGCAATAAAATGACGGGGTGGTAAATTCGAATGAGACCCTGACCTACTGCTTTCCACAATTGGACTCATGTTTGCGGGAAGGGAGTAGATGGCTGAACCCCTCGTGATTTTGGTCTAAAGGTTAGGTTAAATCTGGTTTGTTTGCATTCTAAAATGAATAAATAGCTTCTAGATTACGTAAGGGTAGGTTAGGTTAGGTTAGGTTTGGTTCGGTTAGTTTCTTAATATCCGTCACAGAGTGGGTCAGTCATCTATAGCCTTGCCATGTTTGCTGTAGTAACGTTGAGTTTTCTTTTACTTTTCTTAGCTCTCGATCACTGAATACAAGCCATGAGCAAATAACATTATACTAGATCCCTTGAATAAATACCTAAGTTGATAGCCTAGACTGTCATGAATCCAATATGTTTTTCTTTTTGTTATTTATATACCACAAACGTGGGAGGTAACCGACGGGCCACCATACTATCGATTTAACCATAGTATGCTGTCAGGTTAGTAAAATTCAGGGGCTAAGTTCGGTTTATGTTAGCCAAAAATTGTAAAAATTACAGGATAATTGTAATGCTTGCCACGTGTGTCAAACTGTTGAAATGCAAAGGCAATCAAAGGTTTCAGCCATGGAAGTGTGATATTGGAGGCACAGAGTGAAAAGTACGTGCAACTATCCAACTGCTTCCGCGTTGGAGTAACATCTTTACGTAAGCACAGAATTAACGATGTGCATCGTGTATAATAAAGTAAATCTAATCTAACTTTAACTAACCTGCTTTGCTTCCTAGGCAATATGTCCGTGAACTGTGTGAAATTTTGAAAAATGCAAAAGATGAAGTGATGTCATTAGTTTTAACATGGCGTTATACGTATATAATTTAATCAAATCGAGTACGTATTTATGGAAAAATAATAAGAGCATTGGATTTCAACCGCCAGTCCGCGAAACTGTTATATCCCCCCTTGACAAATTAATACATTTCACTATTTAGCATTTATTTTGTATATTTTGACGGTTCAAATTTGAGCATTAAGTTTACACTTCCTTTCCAAAACAAGTAGAACCTGAAGATGTGTTTGTTTCTTTGAGCGTCAAATAAACCTCTAACTTCCCGGTCCTTTTAAATATTTCGCTTTTCCCTATAGTTTTCCGGTTCGTGAATGTTGAAAGGTTCAAAAACACTGCTAAAGAGCATAGAAATGACAACTATCTGGCTGACATAAATTGCACTTTATCCTAATTATGTATTATTCAAACTGCAGGTAAATGTTTATGACTTGCATTACTTGCGTACAATGACGCATTGTTTAAGGGCGTATCTGTGCTCTTGCACTCACACCACCTCTTGACTGGGCATCACATTCTGCACTGTACGTGATTCATTATCATAATTATATATCAGGATTCGATCCACAATATAACACGGACTATAGCGAGATCTTCCTACCGCTTCAAACTTAGAGTACGAATGAGCGCCCTACAAAAAAGGATGTTTTAACCTTAATGTTATTTTAAAATAATGCACACACACTCCATTGAACAACACATTGTTAACTAAATATAATTATTACCTTTGCACAACACACTGATAACTAACTATAATATTACATTTGCACAACATGTTGATAACTAATTATAATTATTACCTTTACTAACTGGCTATAGATATATGCAATCAGCTTTCAACACATATATGCCTCCAAACATTAAACAAACGACGGTCAATTTGCAGTGCTCGCAAACCCTTTCGGGAGATTTCGGTGGAACAATATTATAATGTACATGTTACTCTTAATATTCCAGTGAGCGTAATGTTGCGATTAAAGCGTCCTTGTAATGAACATGTTCACTTCAGGTGAAACCTAGAAAACCTGCAACGTAAATGTCGAATAGTAATATTGCAGATATGTTTCTTAAAGGAAGTGTGCTGTATGGGCTGGAACGGTTAGCGCGCACCACCATTGCAAGGCCGACCAGTACGTTTGTAACAGCCTAGTTGCTGTTCCATTTTTATATTTATTTTCTCCCCTTTTATTTTTTTTAGTCTCCGTTTTGTTTTCTTTCTGTGTGTTCTCTTTAGCTCATTCTCTTTGGTTGGTTTTAGACTCTTTGAGCGTGTTTTGTTTGGATTTTTATCGTTATCCATCCAGGTTTTCGTTAGTCACGCAGCAATGACTTGGATCTAACGCTTGTTTTGATTGGGCTCTAGTCAATGCTTCGTGACTTGTTTTTTGCTGATTGGTGTGAATCAGCCTTCTTCTCCGTTTGCTGGGAGAACTGCTCTCCCACGCCATGTTAGTTCAGTTCCAATTTTTAAAACGAGACGAATAGATGCATGGGCTTTCCGTCATCTGTACTTCCTAAGCCCTGTCTACGATTGGTAATTATAAACACCAAATTTAACATATTTTGATTTAGACTGTTTTCGTCCATACCGGAAAATATATTAAATCGTATTAAGAAGAATTAGAACCGATACTAGTGCTATCAGGACTTTTTTCAGCGACATTGTTTCGGAATTTTCACTTCATTCAAATTTATAATATTTTTGTTTTGAGATTATTTATCAATATGTACAATATGTTCTAAATTTCAGTATGGGGCCGCTATTAACCTAATTCTTACATTACAAGTATCGGTTTGTTGGATTTCAATAATCATATGCCAATTTCTCGTCTCCAGTTTTCCAAATCTATTCGAAATTCCCGGTTAGCCATGTTTGACAGCTACCGCATATTTTCATTACTTGATCAAATTAGCAACATGTCTGTTCGACTATTTTTGCGTACCGTTTCGATGTTAATAGTAAATTTTAATTTATTCGACATGGTTCGATAATTTTGGTTTCAACTCCAGCCACTATTCTCCGATGAAAAAGTCTTAGTTTAAAATATTATTTTTGTATTTTCAAGATTTATTCAGAACGTCTTTTGTATAAGGTAGTAATCATCTGTAATGACGTCACACAATTATTAACGTTAAATTGATTCTTTCTTTACCATGTATTTTGGACTAGAACTTCTTTCGTGTAAGCAATACTGTAACAAAACTTTTCTAAATTATACAACAATGTTTCGGGAATAATTTGTGAAAAAATCAACGAAATTTATTAATTATTATAGAAATTATGGACATTTATGTGTGACTACGTAACTTTCAGTTCTGCTTAATTCAATGTATAATAGCGATTCAAATTTGTTTGTTTTTTTACAACTCAACTGTAATTCTGTTCCGATTCTGATGATATTATCATAGCCGAAAGCGTGCAATGTGTAAATTAATAGTAATAAATTGAAATTCTGAAATTTTTATATTTCTTCGAACAATCTTGAGTTTATGTTCAGTGAACGTAGTGTAGAAACCTCTCAGTTAACCAGGTACGATCTACGGCATTAGTTGATAATCCTCGTACAGTGTTTAGTAATATTTATAATGTGCAGTGAGTTATTTAATGTTTAACTTGATATCCATTGGAAATTAGCTACAAATCGTTACGTGAAGTTGACAGCAATTGATACTCATTAATTCTGTGTTTCGGTAAACCTATCGTATTGAGTGATACGTTTTAATTAGATTAGATCGGTTCATAAATCCGTAGACCAGTGGTAGGATTCTTTCGCCAGCTGAGAAGTGATAACTTGGGAAAGGAACTATATATTGAATTTCTGGTTATTTCTGCGTTGACATATGACGTGACTCCAGCATGTGATTTGTATGAATAAATATTATTTGCATTTTGCGTTATGACACTACGTTTGGATTGAGTTGCGACTGTCATTCGTTGTTTTCGTTCGTCTTTATTTCAGGAATTGCGATTCCAGACTATGGGTGTGGGCCCTACTAAGGTAAAGGTAAGACATGGTCTTTTGCCACCCTGTAGACTTCGAAGTGAGTAAAGACACAGTATGAGTCACATATGAGTCGTTATGCGTATCATCGTTTGAGATTATTTCCCAAGTAAAGATGTGCGTTTTTGTTTCTTGATCTGTCGCTAATCTGAACCAGCTGGTACTTCGGAGTATGAACTGACGATCTAATTAAAAGATTGGAGGTGTCGCCTTACCGGTATTTCCTCCCTCGATCTAAATTATTTTTTTACAGCAATCACAAGGATCTGGAATCCTCTTTCCCAGATATTCTTAAATCTGGAAGGCATTTCTGCGCCGCTCGTCTGGGGTGTAGAAAATGTTTGGAGCTAGAGGTTAGGTTAGATGCGTTGCGTGGGTACTCTAGGCTCCTGGCGACCCTATTTGTCTGTGTGATCCTTTTTCGGGATCATTAGGCGGGAGCGTTCATCATCCTCTAAACTGTTTTTCCCCTCCGAAAAACGTTGATGCCACTTAAACACAGCACTGCGCCCCAGAGGGTTGTCACCGTACACTTGCCTGATCATCTGCAACGTTTCTGTTGCGGATATGCCTAGTTTTTGGCAGAACTTGATGTTTGCCGGTTGCTCAAACTGCGACATTCTCCAAGTCCGCCGCTGCGCATTTAACTCCTTTCGCAACAGTGACAGTACGTCTGTTTACACTCTGTGTACACACCTGTCTCTTGCTGGGTCGAGAGACAATCATCATATTCAGCCGTTTTCTATCCACTGCTGGATGAAGCCTCCACCTTTTCTTTCCACATATCTCGTCTGCTGCCTTCCTCATCCATGTAGCTCCAGAAAAATGCTTGATTTCATCTATCCATTTTGCATTTAGACGTCATCTTGGTCGTTTCTTTTCTCTAGGGATCCAATGCAGTACATTTGTCGTCCACCTTCCATCTGTTCGTCTAGCTATGTGACCGGCCCATTTCCACTTCAGCTTCTTCGCAGTCTTGATTACATCCTCTATCTTTGTTTATGCGCGAATCCAATCATTTGTCTTCCTGTCCCTTCTTGTTATTCCTAGCACACATCTCTCCATTGCTCCTTGTGTGACTCTCAATCTTTGTATCGTTTGAGCATTCAATGTCCAAGTTTCACAGCCGTACATCATCACGGGTAATACACATTGATTATAAATTTTACGCTTCAGACACATTGGCAGTTTGCTTTTCAAAATAAGTGTAGTCTTCCAATAGAACTCCACACCATTTTACATCTTCCATTTATTTCATCAGTCAACTTGGCATTCGATGTTTTGAGCTGGCCTAGGTAAACATACTCATCAACTATGCCTGTTGTCTCTACGCTAATCTTTATTTCCCTCTTTGCAGCATGTTGATTGTATATGACTATTGTTTTACTTAAATTCATTTTAAGGCCTATTTTCGAACTCTCATTACTCAGTTCTTCCATTCTGATTTGTAGTTCTTCCGCATTTGAAGCAAACAGGCCTATATCATCAGCGAACCGTAATTGATGAAGATATTCGCCATTAATTTTAATTCCAACTTCATCCCAGTTTAAATTCTGGAACACTCTCTCCAGGACCGCACAAAACAGCTTTGGGGAAATTGAATCTCCTTGACTTACCCCCTTTCCAACTTTAAATTTTTCACTTTTTTTGATGTATTCTAATGACAGCAGTGGCAGTCGAATAAATGTTTCTCAGTAGCTTGATGTACGCCTTTTCGATGCCTTGATGTTCAAGTGATTTACGCACTGCTGACAAGGAGACCGAATCGAAAGCTTTTTCAAAATCTACAAATGCCAAACATAGTGAAAGTTCATGTTCATTAGTCCTTTCCATAACTTCATTCATTGTTTGTATGTGGTCCATTGTGCTAAATCCACGACGAAATCCGGCTTGTTCCCTTCCCTGGTTAAAATCCAAGTCCCGTTCAATGCGATTCAAAATAACTTTGGTCAACATTTTGAATAGGACTGACAGTAAACTAATTGGTCTGTAGTTTCCGATGCGTTCTTTGCCCCTTTCTTGTACAACAAAACTATAACAGCATTATTCCAACTTCTGGGTATTTCTCTCTTCCTCAGGCACACTGAGAATAATTTAGCAAGTTCCTCTTTCATCTTTTCACCTCCCCATTTAAACATCTCTGCTGTGAGTCCATCTTCTCCTTACAATTTTCCGTTCTTCATCCCTCGAAGTACTTTATCCACTTCTTTCATTACATCTGTGACATCTACATCATTTTCTTCTGAGTCTTCATTTCCTAGCTCTTCTTCGGAGTAGTACAATTCTGTGTAGAAATTTACAAATCTTTTTATAATTTCTTCCTTATTTCGTATTACGGTCCCATCTGGTTTCTTAACTGCAATTATTTGCTTTTTCTCTATCATGAGCTGCTGTTTGGTTTTCTTCAGGCTCTTGTTTTCCTTGATTGTAATTCTAGTAAGATTTTCGTTATATGTTCGTACATCCTCTCTTATTTTCTTCCTTATGGTTTTATTTAGTTCTATGTATTCAATACTTTTTATGTAATTTTCCTCTTGTTTCATTTCCCTTCTTTTCTTCATCAAAAGTTTAGTTTCTTCTGAGATTTTGCTCTCTCTTTTCTTTCTGGTGCCTGCTATTTCCTTGGTTGTTTCTCTTATTATCTCGGTCAGTATTTTATTTCTGCTGTTGATGTCTTCTTAATCTTCTAACTCTTCCAAGGCGCTGAATCTGTTGCTTAGTTCTATCTCGAATGTCTGTCTGTGT
>JAGDQP010007485.1:38875-67055 GCA_022664845.1 Lepisma saccharinum | reverse complement strand
AATTTAACTCTTTGCGGGGTTCCCTTTTTAGCTGGGTTTTATTCTAAGGATTTGATTTTGAAGTTAGAAGCATGGCTTGAATTGATTTAGTTAGATTTTTTTGTTATTTTTTTCTACGGGCCTAACTGTGTGTTATTCTGTTCGGTTAAGTTATTATTTGACTGGGATGGGTGCAGGTGGCATGAGTTGTCATGGAATTGGTGATAATTCAATTTAGTTATGGTACGTGGTATGTTGGGGTTGACTGTGGCTTCTATTTTAGGTGGAACTATTATGAGATGGTTATTATTTTCTTGTTCTCCTGTGGTGGTGCTACCGCTAGCCCTTAAAATGGGGGCTTTAATTGTCAGAGGTGTTGGGGCCTGAGTTGGGTTTCTATTAGGGAGTTCCTATTTAGGTCGAGTTGGGGCTTCTTGGGGTGCCGTTTATTTTTTTATGAATATAATAGGGTCTATGTGATTTTTGCCATATTTGTCTACTAGTTACTGTATTCGACTGCCGCTTAATTTGGGTGGGGCGTATGTAAAAGTTGTTGATCAGGGGTGAAGTGAAATGTTGGGGCCGCAGGGGACCTATAATTTTATAGCAAGCGGTTCTACTTTGATTACTCGGGCACATTTTAATGAGTTTGGGCTGCATCTGTTTTTTTCGTTTATCTTAATTATGTTTTTAATAATAATTATTTTTATTATTTATTTGAATAGGTACTTAAAGCATAGCATTGAAGATGCTGGGAAGAACGAGGGGTCTTCAGATATGGGTGAACTCCCTAAGAAAATTTTCTTATTTTTACCTTGAAAAAGTAGTGTAAATTGTTATACTGAGGGGGCGGGGGATAAAAGGTAATAACGGGCTTAATCGCTAAAGATAAAAGTTAGCGGCTTTTTCTTGTTTAATTTACTTACCTCTTTAGTGGGGGCTTCTTGGGGTGCCCATTTTTGTTATTAACAGTAACATGCCTTTGATTTGGCTTCCGACTAAAAACAAGGGTGGGAACGTGTAGATGACAAGAAACAACAGAGAAACAAACCCTGGTTTGATGAAAAATGCCTTAAGCTTCATGACGAACGAAAACAAGCAATGCAGATGGCTGAGTAATAAAAGCGAAACAAATACCAGCCACTACAGCAACGCCACACAAGGTTCAGAAACAAAAGGCGAGAATATCTGATGCAGAAAATTCAGGAGAGAGAGGAAAGGAGGAACGTCACTAATCATGGAACTACATAAATTGATAGGTAGTATATGGAGATAGGAGGAGCTTTCAAAGGAATGGAAAACATCAATGATAGTTCCAATTTACAAAAATGGCGATGAATCGGACTGTAATAGTTACCGCGGAATCTCGTTACTTCCAACCTGTTACAAAGTATTAAGTAATTATTCTGTTAACACGCCTAAGTGTTTTTAGAAGAAATAGATCCACGTTGGACCAGATTTTCGCCTTGAGACAAATTTTGGTATGGCAATACATTGGGACGGTTTACCAGCTATTCACTGATTTAAAGAAAGCATATGATTCTATTAAAAGGGAAAAGTTATACAGTACCTTGATATGATTTGGAATCCCGAAGAAACTTGTTCAACTGGTGAAGATGTGTCTCAGCTAATAAGCAGAGTACGGATAGATACTAAATAATATGTCAGATAGTTTCAAGATTCGCAACGGATTGAAACAAGGTGATGCCTTATCACCACTGCTGTTTAACTTTGCGTCTGAATATGCTATTTAAAAAATTAAAGGCGACTATCATTGAATAGTTTGAATTAACTGTTCGTATACGCGGATGATGTAGATTTAATAGGCGACGATATAGATGCACTACAAAGCAACACCGATGTCTTAGTAGAAGCGTACGATGAGATACGTAGGTCTACAGGTAAATATAGATAAAACAAAATACATGATAACAAGTCGAAATACATGGAATTAAGGAAATAAAATCATAACAATCAGGGATGAGGTAATAGAGAAAGTAAACAAATTGAAATACTTAGAAACATGCGTAACAAGCAAAACTGAGGTCACGGAAAAAATAAAAAGTCGCTTAGTATCGGGCAACGCATGTTTCTATTCAGTCCAATAACTCCTAACATATCAAGGATTAATATCAAGGAAGTTGAAATTGAATATATACAGAACGGTTATTCTGCTAGCAATACTTTGCGGTAGCGAAAGTTGGAGTAATACCCTAGCAGATGAACATAAATTATGTGTGTTTGAGAAAGACATATGGGTCGAAACGGAACGAGATGACTGGAGAATGGAGGAAGCTACAGAATGAACTCCACGGACTGTACGATCCACCAGATGTTGTTAAAATAATGAAATCGCGACGACTAAGGTGGACAGGTCATGTAGCTCGGATGAGGGGAAAAACGAAGATTATATTCTATCCTGGTTGGAAGGAGGCCATTGGGAAGACCGATACGTTGTTGGGAGGAAAATATTAGAAGAGATCTTCGAGAAGTAGGTGTTCGTGATGAAAACTGGCTTGGTGTTGCCCAGGATAGAATCCAATGGCGAGCGTTTGATACTGCAGGGATGAAATTGCGAGTTCCATAAGCCATAGGGAGGGAGAGAGAGAGAGAGAGAGATTTTTATTTCTTTACATCTCAGGGGAGGTTTAGAAAATAGCCCTCGTAGATGTGGCGTTCTTATTCGATTATATAACAATAGTATGTTTAAATAAAAACAAAATAACGAGAAGATAAATGGAACTCTCAGACAACTGCAAGAATATTAAGTTAAGACAAAAAAAAAAAAGAAGATTTTTACTAAGCGGAGAAAGCTAACCCTGCTTAGAAGTCCTAACCATTTTCAACATCAACAAAAACTAATGCGTTTAAAAACAAATTATAGGTCCCTACAAAGTATTGAGATAATTTCTTACCAATAAATTTGAATTATCCTCTTGCAACACTGTAAACAGCTCTAAATACGCCATGAAACTGATGTATTGATCGAATAATCAGTAAATAGCAGAGCTAAATATGTTAAACCGTTATTTTCAACAAAAAATTGTCAGGGGAATAAATTTTACTGTGATAGTGAGAAATAGGAAAATTATCTGCATTGTTGATAACTATAATTGTATTTGCTTCTTAAACATTCCAAGTTGCAAATAATAAAAGAAAAGAAAAGGCTTCCAACATTTCAGAAATAACGGATTGGAAAATATTTAAAATTTTCCGATAATTTTATTATCGCTACCTAGATTTTATTATCACTGTTCAGTGAGAGCCTGTGAAAGCGTTCTGGTTTAAAAGAATATTAGTTGCAATATGTCAGAAAACTGAATTTAGAGTATAACACGACTGCTTTGTACTGATATATTAAGCAGAAAAAAAAAATGTGCATGGTATAATTCAATTTTGAGTTCGGATTTTTCAATTGAGATATCCTGGATTCAAATCTCTTAAAACAAATCGCGAACATTTTTTTTTTTCATTTGCGATAACCTAATATTATCATAAATGTTTTTACGGTCAATTTGACGATAATGATAATGACGTGTACACAACTGACCAACAAATACAGATAATAAGCCGCAAAAAAAAGGAAAACTCGTGCTTATATAAATAAATTACCATACATACAGGGTGGATAAGATATACTTCATAAGTATCTATATTGACAGTAATAAAAGCGTTTTTAATGAATGTGATCTGTTTAGATTCCTGTATCAGACGCTTGATTAAAAATTACGTTAAGATAGGGTAGCCATTTCCAAATCTCCCAAAAGAAGGACACAGACGATATGAAATTTCCCTCGATAATAGACAAAATACACAAATTATAGAATTATAGTATACTTAACAAAATAACTACTAAAATCTTAAGGCTGACGATTTAAACAAAATCATGCATGTCTTATGATAGGTTGAAATTATAGGAAACACACACAGGGAATATGTAGTCAACGAAAGTTATTAGAAAAATTTACTTGCGAAATAGCATCAATAGTGCTTTAGTATATGTAGCGTATTCTGAACAGGCCACAAGAGAAGGACAAATTAACGTGCTCCCTGAGGTAGCAAAGAACGAAGGACAGAGTTCTCAAAATCAGGACAGTCGTTCCAAGAAAAAGGATGTCTCTGGCTTCCTACCCCAATCAGTGATGCCGAATTGCAATGTATAGACGACACTTTTAATTAAAATACTTTAGAGAACCCGAATGTATTATTAATTAGTACATTTTCTAAAATAATAATAATTATTATAAAATACGAAAATATAAGTCCAGTTGAATAATTCTCATAAAAGTATAAAGGAGATAATTTCATACGAACCATCTAAGTACTCAATCTAACATAATTAACAGTGAATACAACATATATAATTTGTTACAATTAATAAAGTTATTGTCTCTCTTGTTGGTTTAAGTTTTTCCAGAAACATTTGATGAAGTCAGGGACAAATTAGCCTTCCGGCTGAACCCCGTTCAAAGGCCGGGCAACGGATTAAAAACCGTGATTATCATGAATATCGGTAGTTCTTCCAATGACGCGCACAAACTAATCTGTTCGCGGCACTCACATATATATAGTCTACAGCTAATTTCGGATCTAGCCCAATTTTAATGCTGGAGCTTGCATTTGAAAGCTCTTTGCCATACTAAGACACAGAAACAAATTTGGATAGGTAGGAGCTTCCTGCACCCCCACTCCCCCAGGGTGGTTCGAAAAAAATCAAAATACCTTTCAAATGGTGTACCACATGTCAAAATCGGTGAAGGGGCTCACAAGTTACGACATTTTTAGCCCAATCACAGAATTTTCACAAATGATCGAAAAGTGTGTCTGTCTTTTTGCTTAGCCCCGAATGGTTGCTACCAGGCGGTTTTGGAGTGAATTGCGGGTCCAGCTGGGATAAAAATATGCTTATTTTTTTTAATATGAGTTACCGTTTTCGAGATACGGAGCCTACCATAATCCAAAAGCGACCTTTTGTATGAAGACTATGTACTTTTTTTATTAATAGGAAGCATTACAAAATAATTGATATCAATACCAAAAACCCTTCGGGGTACAGGGAAGAGTGACACAAGAATTCTACTCACATGAGGAGTGATATTCATTTTGCGAGTGACATTCTTTGTGTCACTATGGCGAAAGTTAGTTTACAATGCTTAATTTTGTTACAAAGGAAAGACTTCCGTCACAGTGACACAAAGAAAGTCACGCACAAAATGAATATCACTTCTTTCGTGAGTAGAATTATTGCGTTACTCTTCCCTTTACCTCGAAGGGGTTTTTGTACTGATACCAGGAAATCTGAGACTTCTGGTTACTTTAGATAACATGAACTTGGAGCAACCAAATCGCATTATTATTATTTTAATTAATAGGTGTTAATAATCATTTTTTTTTTTTTTAAGAAGTCTGGACGAGCAACATACAAGCAATAATTAAGTTTCAATATACGTTCGTTCTGGAAAACGCCATACCTGACACAGTAGAAACAATTAAAATCTTTTGCGAGACTGACGTATGTCGCAGTTTCTTTCAACTGTTAACTTGGACTACATTGTTGCCACAGTTCCAATATTTCCTAGCCTTTTCCAGCGCTTAATTTTACTCGCTTGATCTTTGATGATACGCCCAGTTCCAGAGCTGAAACTGGTCCCAGGTCATTACGGTAAAACTTTGGACCGGGTCTGTGCTTATGACCCAGCGTTACCCGAAATGGATCAGCAGACCGCCAAAAGTGACCCGGTTTCGTAAACAGCATTATATCTTATGCAAACACAACAAAAAATGAAAGTAAATATTGGTAGTAACTATAACAGTAAATATATTTACTCAAAAGTTTCTCTAATATAACAAGTATTGAAGGACAACGACAAGGACAAGGAAATATCTTACAAGGAAACCTTCCGTACGTGACAGTTGAGTTCGGAAATCAAACCAAACTCAAATCAAAAAGCATCACAGTAAACTTTAATGTGCCAAATCTTAGACCCGAATTCGAAGTCATTCTAGAGATATAAGGCCGCAAATGTACCTAATGAACTTATAAACATCAGTCCTTACAATGCTCAGAATTCGGAACGTATTTAACGTAGGTATTTCAATTAAAAAGTGGCATAGGAGGAATGGTAATACTGAATTGATTATGTTACTTGGGTAACCAGTTGAGTCCAGGAAATATCTCTACAGAGGTAAACTTAAAAATAAAAAAATAATGGAAAGGATATAATTCTTTTATGTTGAGCTCTGTTATTTCCTAAACGCCACTTGTTACCAAGTATCATAATCACTTCAGCATTTACACTTCTTCTACCTCATATTTTGCTTAAAAGCCCTACGTCAAATACTTTCCGAAGTCTGAGCCTTGCAAGGGATGAATCATGTTTATAAATTCGTTAGATACTGTGTACATTGGTGGCCTCGTATCTCTACAAGGATTCCGAATTCGGGTCTAAGATTTGCTACACTTAGGTTTCCTATGATGCTCACTGATTTCAGTTTTGTTTGATTTCCGAATTCGACTGGCACGTGCGGAAGGTTCTTAAGTTAGTATCTGGGGGTACTAGTTACGTCAATACACTCCGTCAGCTACTTCTCCCAATTTATTTTCCATTGGAAGACTGCTCACCAAGAAAATTATCACTCAGATACGACGGCCTTTAGCCGTTGTAAACGCCAAAAATATAAACTTTTTGATTTTTTACTTGAGATTAATATATATATGATCAGAGCTGAAATCAGGTCACTTTTGGTGACCCGGTCTGACTACGGACAAACAGTAGTGACCTGGATAGAAACGTGATGTGAATGATTCGGTGACCCGCTCTTAACCCAAATAACCAGACAGACTCTGTGACTGAGCGATTCGATGATCGAATCTTGATCAGGTGATCCAATTTGGACCCCTATCCATCTTGACCCTATATAACGTCGTCTTGTCCCTGTGGCATGAACCAACCAAAATATTGTCATTTAGAAGATTCGCTCATGTATCTTAAAGTATACGTACATGCATACTTTATCATATTAAATCACATATTTAAAAGGATGGAAAAGGCTTATCTATTGTGTATGTTGGATTTCCATAAAATTAATGAATTATTCTATAGAAGCATTTTCAATTAAATTCTGATGTGTAACAATACTAAAATCATTTTCAAAATGTATAGACTACAGAGAAGCATGAATTTATGAAGAAAACATAACTGATTTTAATACTTAAGTGTAATTTAGGATGGTATCTAAATTAGGTATGAACAAGAAAATAAAAATGAAAATATCAGCATCTTGTTTCTTTATGTAAATTCTTTCTAACAAACCAAAACGACAATAAGACTTTAAAAGTTTCATCAAACCAAACTTAAAAAGCTTCACTCATTAAGACCTGTATGCAACGTCGTATTTTTCGTGCTCAGGGGGTGGGTGGAGTGGGTGTTACACCTCCGGTCCATGCACTGTTCAAACGCAACAGTGTATATATAATAAGGATAAGAACTAAACACCATTTTCTTCCCTCTGGGTCGAAATTGGGCACCGGGTGACAAGCAGAGACCCAGTGACCCATTTCAGCTCTGTTTATGACCTTTAACCTTCTTTGGTTATACTATTAATTTTATCTTACTTAAAGCGAAAGAATCAAAGGCTTAGGACTAAGGTAATAAAGAAAGTCAAAGAATAAGACTGCTAGTTATTGTTTTTGTAGATCTTATGGAACACTAATGGGGATGATATGTCCTTGGAAATGTGTATCACTTTCAACGTAGACCTTGCAGCAACTTACGAAACAATTCACATCCATGAATTGTCATTTATTTATATTATGTAGCCTAAACTATTGTGTAGTTTTATATTCTTATCGCTTTTGTTGATGCTCTTTAAGTGACAATAGATGCATTAACATGTAACAAGAAACTGTGTACTAATAGCAAATATTCCATTTTAATCTTGATAAGAAACTGTTAATTGTTTTGAAAGAAGACACTCAGATAAGTATTCATAAAGCAGGTTACGTTATTATCTGAAGGACAATCACTAATATAGTACGTGAAATTGTATGTTTTCATTCACAATCTAACTGTGGTCTTTTTTTTCTCTACAACGGTGATGTATATACCACCACATTGCTTATGTGTTGAATTTTGTTCACATTTGTGTCAGTTGTGAAATAGTTTTTGCTTCCTTTCAGAGAAAACGAACAGTATCTGCATCATGGGGAACGAAAGTTGAATACCAGAGTTTTAGTATTGTTTTCTGAACTTAAGTAGTGATACATTCGGGAAAGAAAACTCTAGAAGTTTAATCCGCCTCTGCTCTTTACACAGCCAATAACTTAAAATGGATTAGTTTCAAATGGGTATACTCTTTTTTTATTAATTTACAATATTATTCTTTTTTTTTTTTGCCGAAGAACTTAGGTAACAAAAGAGAGTTTAGTCATAATGATTTGGTTAAATGCACCGAAAGAAATGCAGTCAAATTCTTGAAACATTTCAAGACAGATTCTAGGAATAATATCTATTACAAGACTAAATTTGTACATTGCATGAAATTTAGGTGAACGCCGAAAGGTAGTTCAAAGTTTTATGCAGTGATTCCGACAGACCCTTCCCCCTGTGTGTGTGTGCGGGGGTGTTTACCCCCAAAGTCTCAACAGTACCCCCCAACTTTAAAATTTTTGATGTGAAAAATCGATAGAAACCGTACAAAACTTAGCCTACACCCTCCAAATTTTGACTTTACACCCCCGCCCCCCAAACTGAAAATACTGGCGGAAACCCTGATTTTTTAAGAAATCAATTAATGAATAACTAACTTGATACTATTCCTTTATTACCTCATTTCAAGAATCGTTTTCTACAAATCCTCAACAAGCGGCAACAATGGTGTTGATACATCGTAAATTTAAGTTGTACTCTATTTGAATTTGTATTTTCAATTAATTTATGACCTTTAAGCCGGGATGGGGAAACAGAAAGGATACGGGAAGGATTCGGCCAGGACCTAAGTTCAATGGTCCATCCCGACAATTGTGTGAAGAAACTGAGGAAAACCTACAAAAAAACCTCAGTCAGTTCGTCCACTGATGTGTCCTGTTCGAGCTACAAATTCAATTATAGTCGTAACGGTAAAAGAGTGCAACATGGCTATTACACTCGTAACGCTCATAGAATGTAACGTATCTATCTAGTGGATTGGGGAAACATGCCACACATTTAAGTCTAGGAGCCATTGTGGAGTAATTAAAAGAAACAAAAAAGCAAAATTCTGCACAAGTATATTTTGAACTTTCATGCTCATATTGACAGAAGGACATCAAGCTAAATATATACACAACGGATATATGGGCCTCTAAACCGATATATAAAAATAGGCAGCTTGCTCAACACATCAGTGTAAGATACCTAGTCATTTGGGGGAAGATGTCTAATACTATATAAATAAGTTATAAATGACAATAATAGCGAAATTAAAATGTAAAAAATTATGCCTACATAATCTCTAACACAGCTAAAATACATGAACAAGTATGGGTAAATTTCCACCACTTTAATTATATTTCTTATTATGTTCACTTGACGCCATCTACTTGAAAGCACACATTTCTCTTCCTCATACGATAATGAAACATACAGCAAATTAATGCAGAAATGACTTTACGATTTTTGTGAAATAAAAAAAATAGTTATTTCTATTCTATTAAACATGTACCGAGTAGCCGTAGCTCAGTTTGTAGAGTATCTGCTTCGTATACGGTAGGTTCTTACTTCGATTCACACGACGTTCATCTTGACTAAAGTTTATCCAGGGGTTCTTCTTATTCACACAAAGTAATACTGGAATGGTGCCTTAGAAATAGGCATTGGTCGACTTCTTTCCCCACCCTCACCCTACTCCTAGTCCGGCCTGTGCCATAGTTACCTAAATGTCGTAAAGGACATTCAAATTCTATTGAATACGTACGCAGACTGCCAATTACAAATGCCCTTTTGTGACTCTATGATATTCAATATAAAGAAAGAAATGAGCGTCAAACCTGAAAACATTGAACATAGTCTTATTATTTTTTTTTTATGCAATTCATTTAGATAGAGGATATGTATACCCACGTTCGGTGTAAGGCTCCACTTCACCTATTTCCCTCCTCACACATGGCTTCTTTGTGATACAGTCTAAGCAAGTACTTGATAGTCAAAACTATCCTATTCAAGTGCATTTTATATTCTGTCATGAAATTTAGCCCGTAATTAACTAATTAGTTATTGTGTCAAGAACATCCAAATTAATTTTTGAACCATAACACTAATATCGTAGACGAAAAAAAGTAAAAAAAGTAGGTTTCAGAACGTTTCTGATTCAGCATTCAATATTTTGAGTTAACTAATTATGTTGTATTTCTTTCACTCATTTTTTTTTATAATTAATGATGATAATCTTTTATGGTTATTTTTCAACAATGGAATATTTATTGCTAAAATTGTTCAAAATTAATGTTTGAAGTCGTTTAAATTTACGCAAAAACAAAATATTGTTAAAGACTACATGCACAATAAGCGAATAAAATATCTTAAATGTAAAAGTAACAAGTTAGTTAACCCAACGTACTTGAATGTTTCGCTTAGTGAGTTCTGGAAAGGAAATATGTATCTTTTCAACCTTCTCCTCCTTTCATATACAGATTGGACGACCCTATAAAGAGAGACACGTCCCTCCCCTCCCTTTCTGGAACTTTACTATTGGCAGTTCCATGTTTATGTGGCGTGTTTGTTTCAAGTTGGAAATTTGAGATAAGTATGCTATAATATTAAATATATTAGATATCTTGATGGAAACATACGGAACTGGTTAACGTATGGAAACGACTATACATGTAAAGAAACATGAAATCATCTTCGTTGAGGGATGAAAGTGGTTTGTTGTCACATATTTTTGAGAGTCGCAGAAAACGACAGAGAAAAAATGTTGACACTCAAAAACGGATAATGTCAGAGGATACCCTGAGTCCAAGATCTAATGAAGCCGAACACGGAGGAAAAAGCAAAGACACCAAATGTAAACATTGAGAGAAAAGAAAACAAAAAACAACAACATTGAATTAATTTCAAGTTGAAGATAAAGACGCCTTGCTTTTACGTTAATTGAGACTAGAGTCAAACTGTTTTAATACATCAAAAACTGTCAGTGTTCAGATATGGGAAACGAGTATGAAAGAAGGTCGAATTTAAAGTTGAAAGCAGTCATGTGACATGCCTTTAATGCTTTCCCCAATACATATCTACTTCTTTATTGCTGCGTTATTGACAGCCTTGAGACCTTCCTTACACGACAAGAGTATAAAACAACACCAGTGGTGACTGGGTAATTCCATTTTAAATCGACACTGTCAACTAATTTACCACCTACGATTTTTACGAAATTTGGTGAGTTTATACAACTCAAAAAAGTGAGTCGCCATGCCCATTTTTAGTAACATATATCTTATAGTTTTCAAATAAATGATGGTCAAAATGTAAGAAATCGTCATTTTCAAATTCCAATATATCTGCCCCTAATTAGCATAGGAAGCTCAAACAAAGTTTGTTATACAGAGGATGAAACAAGAATTCAAACGATATGTAACACGCCTATCTTGGGACAATCAATGAATTCAAGGTCATCTGACGGCACCCCATAAGCAAGATGACGGTGGGCTGACGGCTGCCCGCCGAGACGGATTCGGCGTCCGTTCAGCCATTTTCTATCCACTGCTGGATGAAGGCTTCTCCATTTCTTTCCACTTATCTCGATCTGCTGCTATCCTAAGCCACGTAGCTCCTGAAAAACGCTTGATTTCATCTACCCATCTAGCATTTGGCCGTCGTCTCGGTCGCTTCTTTTTTTTTCTAGGAATCCAATGTAGTATATTCGTCGTCCATTTTCCATCTGTTCGTCTAGCTATGTGATCAACCCATTTCCACTTCATCTTCTTCGCAGCCTTGATTATATCCTTTGTTTGTGCACGAATCCATTAATTTGTCTTCCTGTCCCTCCTAGTTATTCCTAGCATGCATCTCACCATTGCTCTTTGTGTAACTCTTAATCTTAGAGTTGTTTGCGCATTCAATGTCCAAGTTTCACAGCCGTACATCATCGCAGATAAGACACATTGATTATAAACTTTACGCTTGAAACACTTTCGATGCTTTAGCTGCCCTAGGTAAACATACTCATCAGCTATGTCTATTGTCTCTACATGAATCTTTACATCCTCCTTCGCAGCATGTTGATTGTACATGGATTTTGTTTTACTTAAATTATTCATTTTAAGTCCTATTTTCGAACTTTCATCACACAGCTCTACTAGTTCTAGTTCTTCTGCACTTGTGTGTGTGTGTGTGCAGATTATATAAATTCACAATCATATTCAATCCACTACTGAATGAGTTCTCTCCCGGAGGGAGGAGTTGGTCTACTGCTCCCACGCTGACCAGACGTGCTGGAAGAGGTGAGCCGAAGCTGTCAACTGTGATCACCACTGTCGTTTATTCACAGAAGTTCCCCAATTGCATCACCATGCAGGGTAGGCACCGTTCCAGACCCTCTCGCTTTGGAGAAATCCCTTGGCAGAGCCAACAATTAACCCGGGACCCCATGATCAGCAGTCAGCGACGGTACCAGCTGCGCAGTCAGACCAATACGAGGGCCACTCCATATGTTTTGCAATACGCAGAAACTATAAGAGATAAGCATATATCTCGTTAGAAGTGAGACGTCTAGAAGACTGAGGACAGGAGGAACTTCATCGCTCGCTTTCTGGTGTTTGTAAGGGTGTGGCGATTGCGATCGAAAGTGTGGACATTCTGGATGTTGCAATGGAGCTGTTACGCGAAGCATTTCGGGCCATGGTTTATTATGATTTTCGCGTTGGTCTGAAAGAGAAAGACAGTCACGAGAGGTTCAGGTCAGCCTTTCCAGCATATACGACAGTGTTAAGATGGTTCACAAGGAGCTTCAAAGGAGTCGGACGTATTTGCAAGATGAAGCACCTCCGTGTTCAGCAACGCCGGATTTAGTGTCTGTTGTGCAAGACATGGTTTCCAAAGGTTCAAGATGTACCTATGCAATGGTAGAGTAGGCTCTAGACCTTGGATCCTCGTCAATTCACACAATTTTACACGAACATCTGCAACTGAGATGGTAGTTTCTCAGTGGGTATCCCATCAGTTGTCGCACTTCCAAAACCCACAGAGGGTGAGAATTACTTGTGAAACCTTACATATGTTAAATCGAGGTGGCCACCAGATCATATCTAAAATTGTTACAGGTGATGAAACCTACATTCCATTTTATGAGTGCCCCACTCGCCAGGAATGTATGGATCCATTAATATGACCCAACACCAACAACTGTAAAAAAAAAAAAAAAAAAAAAAAGAATGAAAAAAAGTCATGTTCGCTGTGTTCTTCCGTAGCACTGGTTTAGTCCTAGCTATTAGGTTACAAGAGCAGAAGACTGTTACAGCAAACTAGTACACAACAGTGTGTTTACGCCAAGTTCTTGCGTCCCTCAAAATCCGAGGTTTACTCTTCCACCACGATAACGCCTCCTGTCACACTGCAAAGCAAACAGTGGATTATCTCCAGACTAATCATGCCAAAATACTTCAGCATCTCCCCTATTCCCCTGATTTGGCTACGTGTGATATCTGGCTAGTCTTTAACTTTAAAAAGCATTTGCGGGGACGACGTTTTCACTCAGAAGACGAAATTGAAACATTAATCATGAACTTTTTCTACATCATTCCAAGACAAGAGTGGCGCCGGCTTTCGACTTGTGGCAGGAGAGATTACAGAAGTGCATTGGTGCTGTAGGGAATTACTTTGAACATATGTAAAAAGTTTTGTTCAAAAGACCTATAGTTCTCCTGTATTGCAAAACTTTTGGAGTGGCCCTCATATATATATATATATATATATATATATATATATATATATATATATATATAATTCACAACCATATTCAATCCACTACTGGATGAGGTCTCTCCAGGAAGGAGGAGGTGGTCTACTGCTCCCACGCTGACCAGACGTGTTGGGAGAGGAGACCCGAAGCTCTCAACTGTGATCGCAACTTTTGTTTTTCACTGCAGCTCACCAATAGTTCTTACGATGCTGGGTCAACACCGAAATTATGAGCCCCCAATCAAACCCGGGACCACTCGTACTGAAGTCGAACGCGCTACCGACTAGTCTACGCAGGAGGCTCATATATATATTAAATCAAAAGGTCGCATTTTTCAATCTTCTAGGTCAAAGGTGAAATCAGAGAATCTTGAATTCATTGATTTTCTCAAGATAGACGTGTTACATATATGTTTTTAAAACTTGTTTCATTCCCTGTATAACAAACTTTGTTTGAGCTTACTAGGCCAATTAGGGGCAGAGATATTGCAATTTGAAAGCATCTTAGCGAATTAAAAAAATGACGGCTTTTAAACTTTGAGCTTTATTTGTTCGAATACTTTAGGACATATGGGACTAAAAATGGGCATGATGACTTACTTCCTTGAGTAGTATAAACTCACCAATCGAAAATATGGAGATCGTCGGGTTGTGAAGTCCACTTTTTGTGATGAAATTCCATGGAATAAGCCAATTGTTAACTGTAATTATGTCCATGTACTGACGTAAAATATATCTGTCTATAAGATTTTTTCTTTGACTTGTTTCGGGCCCTTAGGAATCATGTGTAGATATGGAATCTATTAGGTATCTCAAGGGCTTTTCAATGATTTGTAACTAAACTTACCTTTTCATTAAGAAACATTAAGTTTGTGGAGCCTTCGACCACCCTGGGTGCGCGATAACCAGATTTTCCACCTCTACTGATCTGCTTTTAACATTCTACAAATTAGTGGAAGTCTTTTTTAGATAAGTTAATTACGATGGTTGATCCATATAGTCCAGCTCTTGCCAATTATCGTTGAGATAAAATTTCATTATTTTTTCGCTTGACAAGAGTTTGATATGTCTGTAAGCTATAAAGAAAATTAGACATCTGTACATGTTTGCATTATCTCGTTGCTGGTGTTTCAAAAGCACAAGATGCTGGAACACTAGAGAAATGGAGCCTGTCGAGTAAATAGTTGTCAATTCAATACCTTCTAAAGAAGAGGATGTATTCAAAGATAATCACGAAGATATAATTATAAGTTTTGGGGAACCTGCTGTGTCTAATGACATAGTGAAATGGTGCTGTTATGAATTCTGATGTGGAATATCTGGTTAGTTTCTTTCTCTGCAGAGGGTGAACATTCTAATTATCCCCCACTACTTCGAAAGGCGGAAAAACAACAATGATGGTTCTCCAAACACTGCCAGAATACCCGAAAATATCAATAAGGTGCACGAGCTAGTGTTACAGAAACTACGAGTCACCATGTGGGATGAGGGAAATAGTAGAGAGAAAGGTCCTATCATGACAATGTGAGCACAATATTTTCACACAAGGATATTGAGAATGAAAAACATACTATAAATTGGGTTTCTCGAATGTTGATGTCCACTCAATAACGACTGAAAGCTGTACTTTACAGGCAACATCTAAATTTAGAGCAGTCAAACCTATTTTTTCTCTGAGAGATATATGACAATAGGTGAGTCGTGGATCCGCTACTGCCACCATGAAGTATATACAAAAACCCACAGAAAAGAAAGAAACCCTGAAGGTATAGCCATCAACGAGACAAGTCCTTCTCATTGTCTTTTGGGGTGCTCTGAGTGTTAGAAGCCACAACAACAGACTATTATTATGAAAATTTAAATACAAAATTGTGGGTTACAATAAAGGGAAAATATTGTGGCAGGTTTAAGCGAAAAAGAATCCTTCATCAAGACATATGTCTGGTGTTGCAATGGGTGCAGTTGGAAACGCAGTTAGGCCTTGAATTGCTGAACCTCTCTATTCATCAAATCTGGCCCCTTGGCGGCTACAGACTGTTTCCAAAACTTAAGGAACACCTGCATGAGAAATAATTTCATCTGATAATGAGATTATAGTTTCTATAAACCATAGTTTCCAGGGGTTGGACAACCCTTCCTTCTTCCAGGAAATTGTACAAATGTTAGAGAATTGGTGGGAAAATAGAATCAATTTTCAACAGGGATATGTTGAAAACCGGGGTACGGTTCACGATTTTATCTCAACGGTGACTGGGCTCTGAGACATAAGGATCGACCCTGAAAACTTTAGTTATTTGGATGACTACTGACTTTAGGAACTTTTGTGGCACTCTGCATATAATGCATCCCAGTGTTCAATACCTTACACATCTGCGTAACATCATCGAAATGGATGTGTAATACTTGGAAATCCTTCATTATGAGAGATGCTATTGTATGGTTCGGTTAGGTCAATATGTTCACTATAAGACAACTGTTTTCTTGTTGCTGTACCAGCTCTCTCCCTGGAAAAAAGCTCGTAGACCTGAGATGTTCTTAGCCCAGAAATGATATTACATCCATGAAATTAAAACGTGTTAAGTAATTTTTGAATGATTCTAGTACTTTATGATGTGAAACAAAATTCCCTCATGTAGCCAATTTACGTATGAGTTTTTACCAATGCTTTGACAGAATACTCTTCCATTTATCATTAGCTTAAAATAGACGTTATTCAGAACTGTTTCTTGTGACTCGAACAGTGGATAAGAATTTATGGTTCATATGTGCGTCAATCTGGATACAAGTGCTTTATTGGACTTGTCTGTCACTTTCCACAGTTGATTTGATATCATTCTTGTCTGCAACGGGGAAGACCAGGAGCAGACAGATGATAAGAGGAAATAACACATAACGGGAGGAAATTGCAATTTTTATCAGTAATTTGCTTCTTCCTTCACGGATTTTCTTCTTTCCTGTTTTCTGCTGGCCATTGGGTACTTCTATTTCCTGGTTCAGTTATCAACAGTTTCTTGTGACGTTGTCATTGAGTTGTATTTAGCAATACTAGTATAGAGTACAGACCCAAGAAGAAACATTTAACACTGTTTCTTCATTTTCAGTTTAATCCAAAAATTTACAAAAATTTCAGTTCTGACTCGTATTTTTACGTTTCTTCCTGTATTGCTCATTTCTTAATATGTGTTTGAAATTAGATTGTAGATAACAAAGTCACTATTAAATATTTTCTGGTTCAATATGAAGATACTTCTGTGTCGCCTGCGTATTGATGATATTTAGCATCAGAGGCACATGTCAAAGAAGTGTGGGTAATGAAGCACTGAACCAGAAGATTAATGTACTATTATCAAGTATGTGACTGCCTCCGTTGGCCTAGTCGTTAGTGTGTCTGACTACGGATTGAGGGGTCCCGGGTTCGATTCCCGGCGCTGCCAAGGGTTTTTTCCAAGGCGTGTGGGTCTGGAACGGTGTCCACCCAGCATCGTGATGCAATTGGGGAGCTGTTATGAATAAAATATAGTGGCGATCACAGTGAAAGCTTAGGCTCTCCTCTCCCAAAGCATCTGGTCATCGTGGAAGCAGTAGACCAATCTCATCCATCCGGGAAGAGGCCTCATCCAGTAGTGGATTGAATATGGCTGTGATTTATCATATTATTTATTATTAATTATGTATGTATGTATTCTGCTTAAGTAATTTGCCTTAAGTGAGATTCAGTGCGAAATGAACAACTAAAATAATAATGTGTAGCAAAGACTATTTCTTTGAGTATCGCCTACTAAATCAGCAACGACTGAGATATCATTGTTGTGACCACGCGTCACCAAAGTCAATCATAAGGCGATTTTTTTATTTAAAAGTTTAGAATAGTATTTTAAAAAAAGAATATGACTTTGTTTGCAACTTTTGCTGCTTTTGTTATAGCAAATTTACCAGTTCTTTCGTGCATATAAATCACTGTGGGCATCATTCTGGGCCAACATTTCACGAGAAATACGCTTCTGAAGTCAGTTGTGCCGTAAATGTAATATTGTGAGAGATAACAGTATGTGACGCTAGCATGGAATAATGCTACAATAGCCTGCAAACACCCAATTCTTCTCGAAATAACATAATTCATACAAATTGTTTCTGAGTATAGTGACCTATCGATATGGATTTGTACGAATTGGGATTTCATTTCTGTCGTTCTTTCAAGGTAAAATAGACGTTTCCAGGTTATTGTATCATTATCCCATGTTAGCGTCACATATTTTTATCTCTCACAATATTACATTTACGGCAAAACTTACTTAAGAAATGTATCTCTTGTAAAATTGTAGCCCAGAATGACATATTACACGACCCCCTTCCCATTTACGAAAATCAACCTAGATTCAATATGGTGGACTCCAAGACGGCGTCTATGATGAATATACCCTCCGTAAGGTATTGCCTTCCACCCTGTAGCCATTACTATCTATTTGCTTTTGATTGGTTTAAAAAATTTAGAAGTATAATGGTATTTCAATACATTTATATCACTCTCCACAGACAAGAATCTGACTATTGTATCATCATATCTCCCAAACCAATAGCTCTCGGGTTGTCAAAATTTGCATGCACACATATTTTGATATCTTAATCATGACACAGTGGGAAAATAATAACTTTGTTCTGTCTCATCAGTATGTTTGTTTGTTAGTAGTATTCGTGTGCCATTCTACGGTTGCTACCCAATTATACAATTGTACCCGTGTGGGTTTCTGGTGACTACTAGTATAGGGACCTTCAGCTATCAGTGTCATTTAACCATCTGTCACCGTAGTGCGTGGCATTGAGTGTAAACTGGCACCAGATATTCATGAGTGGTGTAGAAATACCACCATGCATTTAAATTACTGAAACAAATAGAAAGCAAATACATAGTAATGGGTATTGCGTATAAGGCGCTACCATACGGAGGAAATATTCTTCATGGTCGCCATCATCAAGTCCGCCATATCGAATCTAGATTGATTTTCTTAAATGAGAAGGGGCCGTGTAATATGTCATTCTGGGCTACAATTTTACGAGAAATACGTCTCCGAAGTCAGTTTTGTCGTAAATGTAATACTGTGAGAGATACCAGTATGTGACGCTGGTATGGGGTTCAATAGCCTGGCTGGTAACACCTATTTTGTCTTGAAATAACGACGGAAATTAAATCCCAATTCATACAAATCCATATCGATAGGTCACTATACTCAGAAACAATCTGTATGGATTTTGTTTCACTTCTGTCATTATTTCGAGAAGAATTGGGTGTTTGCAGGCTATTGTATCATTATTCCATGCTAGCGTCACATACTGTTATCTCTCACAATATTACATTTACGACACAACTGATTTCAGAAACGTATTTCTCGTAAAATGTTGAACCAGAAAGATATATTACACGACCCCTTCCCATTTAAGAAAATCAATCGAGATTCAATATGGCGGACTTCAAGATGGCGACCATGAAGAATATACCCTCCAAACGGTAGCGCCTTCCACCAAGTACTCATTACTATGTATTTTCTTTCCATTTCTTTCAGTAATTTAAAAATATAATGGTATTTCAATACATTTATATCACTCTCCACAGACAAGAATCAGACTATTGTATCATCAATTTACCTTCAACCACTGGCCAATGGCTCATAATATTTTACACACAAACTCAGTTTTTTATGCTGATTTTTAATATATGTATCTCTTCTAGATCTTAGTGTCCACTTGAAATAGTGTTACTTGTCAGACATGAAATCCCCCTTTAGAATCATTCTAAAAAAGGAATAGGTAAGGTAACAACCAGGGTCTTAGTTTAGGTTCCAGTTCTGCGCATAGAAACTGAAGCTGCATCCTAAATACACCCTTCATCTCCTATTTCCTTTCCTACCGGAAGGTCGGCCATCTTAAGGACTGTTCATATAACGTCTTTTCCTTCCCTTGTGGCCTTTTTTGCCTCCTTCGGCCAAGGATACATGCAGTGCATCCTTCGTACCCTTTAGCGTTCAATTGTTTCATGTAGAAAATAGCGCCACCTATGAATTGACGGATGAAGAAAGCATTGCGCGGGGAGGAAGCAGGGAGGAAGTGACCTCGCGTTGAAACCGATGGTGTGGGGAGGGTAGTCCCGCGGGATTAACATCTTGCATTCCCTTGTTCCTTCCATTGTATCAATGGAGTTAGTCAGCCGTTCCTTTCATTGTTTGTTTATTCTTTCCTGGTATTTTAAAGATTCTGTTCAAAATAAGATTCTGTTGTTATTTGCAGCAACATTTTTTTTAACAAGAAAATTTACAGAGGAAGAAAGCATTTTATTATTTAAGCGTCATCTTGCGTTGTTGGGGATGGTATCGAACATAGGACCTCCTGAATGAGAATCTAACGCTCTACCAGTGATTCAGCCAGACCCTCTGTGGGGGTGTCACCCCCAAATTTTCTAGAAAACTGTAAACTTTAAAATTTATACTGTCAAAAGTAGATAGAAACAGTGCATGCCCCCTCCCTGGCTTTACACCCCCGCAAAACAAATTACTGGCGGAATCAGGGGGGGGGGAGTCCATGAAAGGTGACTTCTATAGTAATACGCATTTTAACTTCTAATACCCTTTCATTTACTTCCAGGTATTTAATAATTCTAAAAACTACTATAACTTGTTGATTATTTGCGCTTTGGGATTTAACATTTCTTAGCAGTTAGCTGTTATTGGGTGATACTTGTAACAAATGCAATTTCATTTGTTTTAACTAGACACCCCCTTCTTCCCCTGTACTCCTCAAATCTGAAATCGCATTGCTATTAGACCATGAGAGTTAGGTAGATTATTCTTTATCACAACGATACCTTTTAAATTATTAAATTCTGAGAATATTACGAACCTGAGTTTAGCCGACCTGGTAGTCGTGTGGGTTGAAGCGCTAAGCCAGCGACTCGATGGTCACGGAATCGAATCCTGGTGGGGTTGTGTTTACATTTTTTTAAAAATAAATCTTCTCTTATACATAATAATTCACAGCCATATTCAATCCACTACTGGATGAGGCCTTTCTCAGAGAAAGGAGTTGATCTACTGCTCCCACGCTGACCAGAAGTGTTGGGAGAGGAGAGTCGAAACTCTCAGTTGTGATCCCCACTGTCTTTTATTCATAGCAGCTCCCCAATTGCATCACGATGCTGGGTGGGCACCATACCAGATCATCTCGCTTTGGAAAAAAATACCTTGGCAGAGCCGGGAATCGAACCCGGGACCCAAGCGGGGCGGTCTCTCTTATATATATCATATTAGGGAATTTAATAAAATTAGTGACCATTGGTTAGGTTAGCCTAGGTTAGAAAAAGCCAGGTTCGGTTTTTTCCTTATTGCACACGCGTGTGTTAGAATCTGAATTAAAACGGATTAATACTGCGGCTACCGCCTAGTGGTTTAAGTTGGTTACAATATATAATCTTCTCTTTTCGTTTGCCTATTATGTGAGTATATTAACTATTGTTTTTAAATAACCGGTACCCACTTGTAGAGTTTCTGGCGAAGTTATATAATACAGTACCGTAGAGGCAAAATCGAGAGACAGGTTAGAGCCTCTTGTTGGTTGAGTGGAATTAACTATTGTCGTGTACATCCGCAACCTGCCCAGGATGAAAATCAGAGTGTGGTCCGGATCCCACAGTAATAATAAATCTGTCTTTGAAGCTACATGCTGGACTTTTTTCTAGGCTTGATGAAATGTTTGAAGGATGGCACCCGTCGACGATCACTCTTCCTAAACAAGGACACGAAGGATTCAGCCGGTAAAACTGAGGGAAAGCATGGTAAACCTGTCAGGATGACCGGTAAGTGACTCCAATATCAAGTCCGAAATATTTCCGACTGCACCACACGGCTGGATCTCAATTAGAACTAAAACTCCCAACCCAAGCTTACTGTATTGAAATTAAGATTATATTGTTTCTCTTAGCGGAGTCGCCGTGGCTCATGCGGTAGCGCATCTGACTACGAATCGGGCGGCTCCGGTTCAAATCCCGGCACACAGCCTAGTAAAAAATTGAGTGTCAGAGTGTCCTTGGTATTCCTGCGCACCTTGGAAGGTAAAAGCGGTCGAGCGTGAGACTGACCACCCCACCTCAGTTTGTGCAGTAGGTCCAGAATATGCGCAAGGCTACCTCTACATCCCCAATGAGCTGTTCATGGCGCGTACGCATCGGACAGTGTATAGCGTTACATTTTTTTATTTTTCTTAGCAACATTTGGAGAATGTAGTCTTTTATAAATTTTCCTTAAATTCCGACAATATTTTGAACAATGTGAAAATGTACTATTGAAAAGAAAAAGCTATTCTGAATAAAGAATGTGCTTTTTTCATTACAAACTCGTAGAATGCAAAATCTTCTACTCTATAATTACCCGAGACGTTGTAATTTATTGTTTCCTGCATTAATGACTTAATTCACGTTATGTCTTTGACAATAAAAGTATGTGTCAGCGCTATAACTTTTATTATGTAGTGGTTTTATCCTCGATAGTGACTGCATATGAATGGGAGACAATTAAATTACAGATCAATTGACAGATAAATAAGAGAGACGCAGGGGAGAGAGAGAGAAGAAGGGGAATGGGGGAGGCATGATGCAGGAGAGAGTAAACTGAATAAAGAAGCAGAGGAAGAAATACAAAGCGGAGAAAATATTAAAAATCCAGAGAAGAGGAAAAGTAAATATTAGGTGGTAAAACTAAGTGCTGGAAACGTAAAGTCGATTTATTTATAACTGATCGAACGTAACATAACTGTAATTACCTGAAAGGACACGTTAGAGATTTAAGTTTTACCTGTATCTTACAAATGTTTGATGTAGGTACCGTTGGTAGCACGACAGGTTTCAGTTCGTCTAAATATTGTGGCACAGGGGTAAGATACTCTTTGTCCTTGATATACCGTCACAAAAAATAGGAAGCGGTTAAATCTGGGCATCGTGGTGGACAGTGCAGCGTTAAGGTGCAGTTTTTTTTTTTGGCGATCGTCGTATGCGCTTATCGCAATCAGCGAATGCGTGCAACGGAAGCATGTATCAGGGTAGTTTCGTTTGTACACTTGGCACGCGCGCGACGCCTTACTATAGTCTACACATTTATATGATTTACTTTTCGTGCATTACAAGTTTAAGATCTTTCTGTAAACAATATTTTTTACAGTAACAGAATTTTGGACATTATTACAAATGTCATTTTAAATTAAACTCAACTTTCATTCAATGTAAAACAATAATGCTACTTCCAGCTGCTTGCAAACTCTGCTGCCATCTATTGAACACCAAACTTACAGGCTCATTAAATCTTTGCATACATTCTCTTTCTTTCGGTTTTTATCAACAATTTCATAGCATTTTCGTCCAATCCTTGACGTTAGCTTTCAATCCTCATCTCTGCTGAAGTTCATATTTGGTGCAAAATAGTTCCAAATTCAAAGAAAACACGAATGTAAACTGCACAATATTCTGCAACGCATGCGACTGCTGCAGCTTGACTGGTTTTCGAGGAGCCGTTGCAACAGTTGCATGCGACACTATGTGTACGACGCACAAACCAAACCGACTCCACTGATTTCCCTTTAACGTGTCAATGCAGTGACGCGTGCAGCCGTTGCTTGCGATAATAGCATGCAACCATCGCACAAACGAAACTGCACCTTTAGGACAACTTTGTTTCTCGTACGGCTAATGCATCGTCCCGTTAGGGTAACATTCAGGTATCGGCAAACATCCACGTGGAAATGTGGTGGAGCACCATCTTGTTGAAATATTACGTCCAGAAGATCCCCTTCAAGATAAGGTGTAAACAATTCTCTTAATATGTCCAGGTAGGAGTGGCTAGTCACAGTAGGCTCGGCAAATAAGAAGCGACCGTACACTTTGCATTTCTTTATTGCACAAACCACATTCACTTTTCGTGAGTCTCTCTAGTGTTCGAAAATGACATGTGGGGTTTCTGTACCTCAGATTCTAATACTGTGGTGATTGACGGTCTCATTCAGGTGGAAGGTTACCTAGTCAGTGATCTCTAGATTGCCAGCGAAGTTATCTTCTAATCGCTATTGCAATTGAATACAGCGGTTTGGCATGTCGTCTGATGATACTGCATGCAGAAGCTCTAACCTGTATGGTTTACAACACATTACGTTATATTGTGGATTGTGGCAGATCTGAAACGGGCCAGCGGTTAATCGGGTCAACTTTTGGACCGGTTCTCAGAGTCTAGGCTTCGGACCTGGTCTCACCCAGTGACCCGATTTAGATCCAGTGACCCGGAGGACAAAGCAGAGTTTTTTTTTATTGATTCCTTGCGTTTGAATTGTGTTCCTTTAGGGGTGAATAAGACTGGAGATGTTACCCCAAAGCACGAAAAATAGGACGCCGAAAGTTACAATTAATTATATTTCCCCGACCGGGTCAATTGGGTCATTCATGTCAAGTTTCGGACTGGGTCACCTATGGTTTCATCTTTGGAGTGTGGTATCTGAATTTCAGTATTGTATGGCTGGCAACACTGCACGTTGGTACTGGAACCAAATTTCGCAAAAGTGTTTAATATGGCATATTTTTCGTATTCTTTCGTATAAGATAAGATAAAATGAATTGTATGGACGGTAACAGCACTATGGACGTATTCTTTTGTACTATTTTGTTTTAGTATTTTTTCGCACTTCCGTGTTACCAGTCATTTACAAACAGTCGGACGTTTCAGCTGGCAATTGCGGAAACGTGCCATTTCTTATTAACGTACTTTGTAGCCTTGTTTTCTAGGTTTGGTCCCGGTACCAACGCGCAGCTTTGCCAGTCATATGCTAACCATAAAGCATTTTAGTCTTGTTTTGATAAGACGAACATGTGTAGGAAAGTTTGTCGTTTTCCTTACGGAACAGGATGTACACTAAAATGTTTTGAAATAATGACCGAAAGTAAATAATAAACAATATCTTATGAAAAAGTGCTCTAGAAACGTGAGAAGGTAGCCTTCTTGTATAGCGCCTATTGGTTTTAATTAATCGATTTCAGCTGTATGTGATATTTGTGTCACGACTCTAAGAATTACTGTGTTCTTGATTTTACCTGTACTGAAAATGTTCATTCATAAATTTATGTTGAGGTCGTTAAGCTATTGTCTTTACTTGTCAAAAAAGACCTGTCATGGCCTTATTTCAAGATATCATTTCGGCATTTACCTGAACTGACAGAATAAATAGAATTTCTATTAGATGACCGATCATGGGATTTAAGAGTACAACGTCCCGTTTCAGCTTATTAATATAGCTGTTTTATACCTCTGTTTTACGTTTTCTATCTAACACTCGTATGGTATACTGTAATAAGAAACGTTGCTATTCAGCCCGAACCAAATATGTCTAAAGACCATAAATAAATTGAAATGGCTATGGTCTCCATTTCTTGTTTACGTAGCAGTATACCTAGCCTATATATGTGATTTTCTTCTTTATCGAACACGTAAATTCTAAGAGCAGGATCGACTGTGAATGTTCCATTCGAATACTAGGCAGAGTGCGAGTGCTTATACAAAATTACAATACCTATCATTACAAAAGTGATCCTTGACAACCATTCCATCTTGCCTCCCAGGTAGTAGACTACAGAACAGTTTCCACAAGGCGGTCACATGTTTTTCTACTCTGAACATGTTTATTACTATACAAGAGTTCTAATTCAACCGAGAAGATAAACTAAAGTGTAGGTAATATTAGAAGAGAACTTAACGAAAGAATTCTTTCGTAATATAAAGTATCAGGATACGAAATAGGAGTAATAATGAACGATGTCTAGCCACGTTGTAGAATAATATCATTAAACAACCATTGTCACTAACATGCCATACAAAATGTGACGTATTCATTGCAATGAGTCTAATATGACAAAGACTTAGATCACCCTTCGCCAACAATGGCATGAGTCATTCCATCATGTTATTGACTGAGTGCACTGCAGTGCACAATTTCTCCCCATTTGAGCAATGAACCCTGCTTTCGTTTCCTATATCGAGATATTGTTGGGAGGTAGAAGGAAAATTGAAATAAAAAGGAAACCATTTAATTAGCCTACGTGTAACCGTGTTTAAGTTGGAGAAACAAAATGTTCCGGATAGAGTATAAAAATAGTAGTCAATTAGCATATCACTCTCTGCACATTTTTTCATTTGAAGAGGACATGGATGTGTTGCAAAGGTAGAAGCATTGATATGTTAAATGGTCTTCATGTTCATTTGAAAAATAGAAAAGTTTCTTGGATCTACGGAAATTTTGATTTTAATGATTTAATAACTGTAGAATGGATTGGGATGCTTCGTTCAACGTGGATATAAATCATTTGGCCTACATTTCTCTCAATCCGCAGCAAGCTTATTGGTACCTTCTTGCATTGAAGTTCTGTAATAACTGCTGTAGCAGCTTGCGTGCACTGGAAACGGGCAAATAGATGGACCAAGACATCCAAGGCTGGTTCTCAGCGGTAGATCATCCTGATTCCTGTCTGAGTTTTTTCCATGGTTTTTTTCCTCAGTCACAGTAAGCAAATGCTGAAAATATTTGTAACATTTCAATTTTACTAGAATTCCTATCTGAACCTCAAATATTTCATAAAAGTGACTCGATTTTTCCCAAAGTTTACCAATTATGCGGGGAACTTGATGCGTAAAACTTCACATTTGTCCGAATTTGATTCCTATTATTTTCATACAAATTTATAATTAAGGTGATAGATTTTTCCAATGTAATGAAATTTATGAGCTTTCGTAATTTGAAACCAATATTTTAAAGAAAAAGTCGATTGATTAGCGTGTTATCCCAGCTGGTCACATTTGTTTCCTCCGGACACTTTCTTTTATACCTCGTTAAGTACGGAAACTAAAAATATTCCCTGAGAAACTCTCGCGCTCAGCTAATGAAAATAGCCATAACGTCCCCGCTAAATAGTGGCGATCGACTAAAAATGTATCCGAACAAAAACACCAGAGGTGCAAAAAGTGGAGCCAAGTTCTTTAGCCCTAAAAAGGAGTGAAATGGGAGACGGATGAGCCAAGTTCCTTGGTGACAGCATGTAACAGGAACAAAGAAACTTGGCGCGAGCTGGCAACAGCCTTAGGGTTGGTGGCGGTGGACGTAGTGGGTTTTAGGATCCCCACCACCCTTATAGCTTGAGGATCATGAACCTTGCCACTTCGCGCCAAGTTCCTTTGTTCCTGTTACATGCTGTCACCAAGGAACTTGGCTCATCCGTCTCCCATTTCACACCTTTTTAGGGCTAAAGAACTTGGCTCCACTTTTTGCACCTCTGGTGTTTTTGTTCGGATTTCACAGCTTTTTGTAGGTGTATAATATATATACTCGCTCTCTCGGCCTCGTTTAGGTCCTCGCCCCCCGTAGCTGGCTGCGGCCTTAACTTCGAGTTTTTGGGTACTTACGCCTCTTTATCGTAACCACTCTCCAGGACACTGTGCTTCCATGTTGCAGATTTTTTCCCATACCCACCACCCGTGGGAATAAAATATTTATTGAAACATAGGGAAGCTTTGCCATATTTATTGTAACCTACTTGTGATGATACAGCAAATTTGCTTCCTGCTGGCGGCCCTAAAATCTACCACCACCAACCCTAAGGCTCGAACATCACCTGATGTTTTGCTCGGATTTCACAGCTTTTTATACGTGTATATATATATATACTAGGTTCGCCTCGCTGGGTGTGCTGCCCCAGAATTCCGTGTGCGCCCCAACTTCAAATTTTTAGGGCTACGCCCCCTTTATTGTGATCAGACTTTTCTGGGGACAGCGCCCCATGCTGTGCAGACCTTTTCCCATATCGCCTCGGGGGCTGCACCCTCATAGCGGTGGTTTGATCCATTTATTGAAACATTTTCGTGATGGTACACCTTCATACCAGATTTCGTTTCTATAGCTCGAATGGTGTGGAAAAAGTTTTTGTGCGGCCATTTTGATCCAAGTTAACAACTTTTTCAAAAATGTAAATTATTCCTAAACTACTCTTGTTAATACACCTTTATGCCAAATTTCGTATCTCTAGTTCAAACGGTCTGGAAAATGGATTATGAAGTCAGCCATTTTGGATTCAAAATGATGTCTTTGCAGATATTTTGTAATCTACTAGTGATGATATACCGTCATACTTCGAAATTTCATATTTCAATTTTTAACATCTTTTTTCTTACAGAACCTCAAAATCGCTGATTTCGCAATAAACTCTT
>JAGDQP010007485.1:0-33875 GCA_022664845.1 Lepisma saccharinum | reverse complement strand
CCAAGATGGCGTCTTTAGAGATATTTTGTAATATTTTCGTAATCTACAAATAATGTTGTACTGTCAAACTAAATTTCATTATTCTAGCGGCAGCCGTTTAGGCTGTGTATTCTTTAAAAGTTTAGGGTTGGCGGCCATTTTGAATTCAAGTTGGCGACTTTTTGAAATTTTTAAAAAGTTTTCTTAATTTGCTACCAATGATGTAGTTTCATACCAAATTTCACTGTTCTATCTTTAGCCGTTTAGGCTGTGTATTCTTTGAAATTTTAGGTTTGGCGGCCATTTGGAATCCAAGATGGCGACCTTTTCAAAATGTCGGAATTTTTCCTTTATCTACTTATCATCCTCTACCTTCATACCAAATTTCATGTTTCTAGCTTACTCCAAACACCCTAAACAATATGATGAGTGAGTCAGTCAGTCAGTGAGTGAGTGAGTGAGTGAGTGAGTCACTTAGCCTAAAATGTGCAATTTCAGGGGTCCACAACTAGAACATAGTTTGAGATACGAATATGAAATTTTGTACATCTGCACATATTTGCCATATCTCCTTAACGGCGAAAGCTCATATTCCTATCTTTAACATCTTTTTTCTTACGGGGCCCCCAAATCGTCGATTTTGCCATAAACTCTTGTTCCTGTATAACATGCTTCTGGCAGTGCTAACGTTTTCTGACGTGAAGAACTAGGCTCATGCACTGCCGTGCATGTTGATATAGATGAACTAAGAATTGTATATCCTTTCTCGTTAGACAACCCGTATGACTGTAGTGAGTGAGTGTACTGCATAACGATTTAGGATGATTACTATTTAACTTCACTGCAAGTCCGACCACCTTGCCATAGGTCATAATTAATTGATTTCGATGGTTCCGAATTGGTAGTTTACTCTTTCATATCTGCTTTTGTTAAGGTCCAAGGCTGCGTGACAGAACAAAACTTCGCGGCCGAAACCTTGCTGGGAAGAACTTCGCCAGCTAAATGACTTGGACAGCTAAAAGTTCACAAGCCAAAACTTCATCAGCTCCAAAACGTTGCGCGTTTAAATCATCGCCAGGACAATTTTCTTAGTTGAGGGAACAGTCGAGAAACTGTGAATATAAGCTACCGCCATGCTTCAGCAGCGAACATCCTATTTGGATGATCAAAGTTATGTTGGCAAAATTGCGGCAAGACCTTTCCAAAGATATCTCAAACACCTTCATAGCTCTAGTAATTCCCAAGTCATACATTGCCCCATATCTCTGGTATCGCCCCTGCAGTGTGTATTGTGTATACGGGTTTGAACATGTCTTACCCTAGATCTTTCCAACGGCACCTCAACCATCTTCCTATCCATGGTATCGATAGTTCCTGAGTGGAAAGTTGTCGACAGAAGGACTTCCTGCTGTACCCTCAAATGTAACTAACAAGCAAACCGCCAATGAAATCATATCGAATCGTACCCTGATATTTTGCTAAGATAATCTACGTCCTACAAAAAGGTAATATACAAAAAATAGCTGTTCATATTAAGTGCAAGGTACCGAAATAGTGACTGGAAATTAGTCAGAGTGTACAAAAAGTTATTTCTTTATGATTCAATCAACAGAAAACTCTTCTGCTTCACTTTCGCCCTGGAATGAAAAACTGCCGAGTTGTAGCGTCACCTCACACGCCTCGTCAGGGCTGTATTTAGGGGATCTGGACCTAAGAAATTCATTTTTTTTGTTTGTGAAAAAAAGCAAAAGTACATGGATTTATTAAAAAAAATTGAATTTAGGGGAAGGGGGTTAAGACCTCCCTAAATACGTCCCTGATGAGGCGTGCTGTGGTGTGGGACGTGACGTTACAACTCGGCGGTGTTTCATTTCAGGACGAAAGTGAAACAGAAGTATCTTCTTTTGATTGATTCATACAAAATACACGTTTTTTACATCTCGACTTACATTCCAGCCCCTATTTCGCTACCGTACCTGGCAATTAATATGGCCGTAATTTTTTGTATATTACTTTTGTATAGGACGTAGAGTCTCCTCGCAAAATTTCAGGGTAGATTCCGATATGATCTGATTGACGGTGTGTAAGAACATGTTTTGTTCTTTTAGGTATGATCTGTCTTAGATCGTTAAGCGAAAGGTTAGCCCCTTACGAGTTTGGTTGAACAGAGACTCTGCAAACTATTTCTGCAGAGCTAGACCATAATGTCATGACTCATGACTGAGGCTATTTGTTTTGCACATGGTGCTGCAAGTGTAAAAAGTCAATACATTTCAAATATGCATGTTTGATACTTTTGTAGTTTGTATTAAAGATTCACTTGTAAAGAAACTTGCATATTTGTTCTTTCAGCTGCAATTTTGTGTTTAAGAAAATATATTAAAACATATTTTGCTGCTCTCTGTATAATTTTATTGGAGAGGGAAATAGTGAGTTCAACAAATGACTTTTCTGCTTTCTGTATTTACAGTAATTTAAAGAGCGAGGAAAGGTTGTATTAAAGTTACACTCGTGAAACAGCTTACTGAAGTAGAGAGTGTGATATACTTTAAATTTATCGAATATATTCGGTAAAACTAAAATTCCTAAGTATTACTCAGTTGTATTCTTTGTGCTTTTTCGTGTCTGACAAGTACAACATGAGGGTAAATCAGTGGTGGCCAGTGGTTGTCTCTGCTGGGTGTTGCACTAGGGCCGCCGCCAGCCACAAGGAATAGAGGAGCCAGGAAAAAAAATAGGGAAGAATTTGGGCTTACGAAACATACATAAAATTAAATATTTGTACTGGGCCAAGAAAGTTTTACGGGGAGCTGCGGACCTGGACTTTCACTATGTAAAAGTGTATTGGGTAGCTAATCAGTTGCAATCAATCAACGTGAAGCTTTGAAGATTCACTAAACGTTTTCTCCAAGCTATTTTGAACCATAAAGTCTAACAAGTCCACAGCTCCTGACATTGATCAGATTCTTCTGTCGAGTAGACTGAAGACAGTTCATGACGCTTCTGGTTAGCTCGGGGTAACCGTTTCTAAACGAGAGAATCTATTACTGTGACTCGCTGGGGACTACCAGAGAAAAAGTACACACGTCTTACAAATTTGCGAAAAAAAATAAATACATTTCTGTTTAAAGAAGCAGCTTTGTTCATAACTAGATTCACTTGCTGAGCGAAACAATGTATATACACAGTATTTAGAACGGACCGAGCCACCGTATTTCAGTGGTAGAGCGTTGGTGTAGCATTCGGGAGATCGTAGGTTCGATCCCAGTGGACGACCATCCTGACTGAGGTTTTTCCACGCTCTTTCCCCAGTCACACCACCTCAGCAGGCAAATGCCGGGATGGCACCTCTAACATAGGTTCTAGCCGACACCCTCCCGAATCCTTTCCCCTTCCCTATCCCGGCCTGAGATTTAGATGCCTAAAGGCCATAAGTAAACTTCAAATTTAACATTTGGAACAATGTAATGTCATAGTTTTAAAATTATGATTTTGCGATTGAAGTAACATGAGTCGCGCGTAATGACCTCGATCTAAAAGTTATACTGGACTGACTGCTACCATTAAAAATTTCATGAATATATGAAGCCAGGAAACTGAGAAGACACTTTATCTCATTTGTCCACTTCCAGTCTAAAGCAATATGGACCAAGGTTTCATTTCTAACTCAGCTTTTTACGCTTGATATCACTGTGCGGTCCGTATTTATTTGTCTCAAATCTTGCAAAAACATAAATATTATTTGCAGTATTTTCTATTACATGTAGAATACGGTATATTATCATATGAATAATTCAGGAATTAAAACTTAAATAAAAAACGGTCCGCACAGCGATAAGAAGTGTATAAAATGAAGTTAGAACTGAAAATTTGGTCCACATTGCATTAGACTGGAAGTGGAAAAACGAGTTTAAATAATTGTTCTGGCGTCTATCTTTCAACACTAAGCAGTCACTCCAGTATCGTTACGTAGAGCTTGAGGGTCAATTACGTAGTGGATCGGATCGGCAATATGATTTTTATTTTTTTTATTTATTTACGGTCTTTAGATAAGGGACTTAATACAATACTGGGTCGAAGTGATTAGAAAAATGTAGAAATACATTTATTTTTCTCCAAAGCATGCTCCTCAATTCTGCTTCATGACTTGTCTCTCATCTACACTAATTGGCAACTCTTGCTATGTCGCGCGCTGAAAGGAAGGAGCAAAAGAATTTACCAGCGCTCTCAACCAAGAAAACAAAACAGACGAATACACACATACACGCCCCCCCCTTTCTCTCTCTCCCTCTCACTCACTCACTCACTCACACAAAAGATAGACAAAAGCTGAAATCAAAATTCGTGTTTCCATTGTTTCTTTTAGCTTACAGAAGAATGAATTGGTAATTCGGATGAATTTCAATATTTCTTTCAACGTAATTTATTCAATTCAATATACCATAAAATATTATCTTAAGTTACTTTGGTATATTAACGAAAGAATTTCATTAAAAAGACTTCCATTAACAAAATTCTTTGAATAAAAATACTAGAACTGTTCTCTTACATGAGGTTAGAAGTACCAACAATTTTGAATTTACGAGGAATACAACTTAACACATAGAATCATTGGAATTTTTGAAATCAACACAATAGAATATAGCGTCGAATTTTTAGTAGTACTTCTTTATAATATTTACAGGGAAGAAGACGACAGTGATTTCGAAAAGGGAAAGGAAAAGAAGAAAACTATTTTAGATTTCTGATTGGTGCTCTAACAAGGAAAGCAGCCAATTAGGAATTATAAAGTTGATCCTTAAACGCAACTGTTAGATAAAATGCTAATTAATTTATTTCAACTTTACAGCAAAGATGATCTAGTTTCTGCTCCGAGGACCTGACCCATGGTCGCTGGGCAACATGAACATACGGTACTTCGCCATTGCCTTCCATTGCATGTTGATGAGGCTCTAAGAACGGGACCTAGAATTAAGAGTGGGTTTCGAACCACTTTTCAGAGAACCCTGTAAACGCTGAAGGGGATAGATATGGCCTAAGTTCGTCACAACTCTGATAGATGTTGGCCCCTAGCAAGGTCTCTTTCGTGGAACGGGATCGATTTGGTAGTGGCCAGGACGTTAACGTAAGTGTCATCAAGGCATTCAGCTATAGAAAATGAGGAAAAGTTTCGATAGTCTCAGTCACAACGAATGGCAGCAGTGAGACTGGAAGCCGTAAGCAATCGAATTACCATTCCGAAATCCACGACCATAAAATTTTGGCCACGAAGGTTTTGTTTCAATAGTGGTCAACAATGTTATAACAGGCAATGCTGAAGACGCATTGTATTTACTCTTCGATGAAGGGCATATATGTCATGTATGAATTGAATTTTGTTTAAAGTCTTCAAGTAACTTTGACTCAAGCCGAATACGTGATGATGGGTGAATTGACAGAATGAAGAAAGTAGGAGGAAACGGGAGAACCTCGAGAAATCCCACTCTCACGGTGTTTTTATCAACCACAAAGACTACATGACACGAGCCGGGATCGAACTGAAGGTCAAACACCCCAGAGGTGCGCGCTCGACCACTGAGCCACCCCGGCGGCACCATAATACCGGTATGTCATATCTTCTATGTTATTCATTAAAAGGTTCATCTGAACAAGAAATTTATGAAAATATATTATTTGTTACTTGACCGTCAATGTTAGTTAACTGATAAGAATACCAAAGATTCAGATCCCATGATCTAGTAGTGAAAATAGGTATCGTCACTGACTTGATTATGCGCGTTCAAACTAAGGACAATCTCAGAATGAATGTTGAATATCTTATCTTTTGAAATCCCTCCTCTTTCGACACACATACGCCTTTCACTTTTTACTGTTAAACTGTTCGTTTCAACTCCCGTTTGCTTTCTTTCTGTTTGTTAAAATACACACTTTTTTTTCCGAAGCATTGCTTAATTTTTCATAAATATGTACACTATACAAACAGAAGGACGAGTTTTATACACACAAATAAAGAAAACTCGCGTTGAACAGATGTAGAAAGACGCGTAGTTTTGTACTAAGAAGCATGCAAATGTTGAGTATCAACTGACGTAATACCTCGGCAAATAATGAGAAACCCCTGTACATTGCACTCCCCCAATCATAAACGCCACTCAAATAGAATCTTTGGGAAAGTACTATTGTGATATGTGCTAAGAGACACGTCCTACGTGACTAATTTTTGGCGATATTACTTCTTCATATGTAAAGGTAACGCTATACATTTGGATAGTATAAATTTAAATTACAATTTATTTATGGCTTTTAGGCATATATGCAGGGTTTGTCAAGGTAGGCCCAGCCCAATAAAACCTAGCAGGTTTTTTGGCTTGGGCCCACTTAAACAAAACACACTTTAAAACCTAGTGGGCTTTTCACAAATTTTTGTTTTTAAATCATTACTTAAATGAGGGCACTTCACAGAACTGCATAACAATGAAAACCATTGTATTTTAGATTGTTAGAATGCAATCACGGCTATCATTGTAGTTCTAGAATAATATTGCTATCTAAAATCTACAACACATTGTGATATTGACATACAAGGAAGTATTCGCATTTAATCAGGGCCTTTGTTAAGATCCGGTTTCCTCATTCCAACATCCGCCTCGTGAAACTAAGGGGAAATCCTGGAAAACCTCAGTCAGAATAGTTGGTCATGGGGTTCGAAGACACGTGCCTATCCCCTGCCGAACCGAAGTCCGCGATGTTACCGTCTGGACCACAAGGACTGGCTACTCCGTCTGTTGTGGTCTGGTGTTTGGTGTTCCAGACGGCCAAGTGACACTGGCAACGTCGATCAGCGATTAAGACCCTGCTCATCCCGCTTTGGCTCAGTGGTAGAGGGCTTTCTTCTGGTGCGTGGGGTTCTTGGTTTGATCCCAGGTTGTGCGACGTGGACTTTGTGGTGAACAAACACCGTGTGCATGGGATTTCTCGGGGTTCTCCCGTTTCCTCCCACTTTTCTTCACCAATTCTCCGATCATTATTCATTCGGCTTCAGCCAAAGTTGCCTTTATGAAGACCTTGAATAAATAAATAAAAAACAGACCCTTTTCAGGCCGATCAGTGAGACTATCCCGAATAGGATTTTCCCTCATTTTCCTCAGTCTCAGCTGTGAATGGCGAAATGTCGGGACCTACATGGGTCCCGAGCCACGCCGTGTCGTAAAACTATTGCACATACCTTGAAGTGAGGTCACCCCCATACAGAACAGGCCTGCTTCAAACCTCCCGATTCCACAAAAGTGACACACTATTACTGACTGAGCGACTGAGGTCTGTACAAAGCTTTACAACTGCATGCATTCACATTTAATTTACAAAACACGGAAAAATCAATTAAACCCAAAAAAGTCCAATAAAACCGGAAAAACACCCGCCTGGGCCCAAACCTTGTTGAACTATGTTGGCTGAACTCGAACTCGGAGAAGAACACTCTCAAATAAATACATGTAGTCGATAAATACACGGAAGTCCTGCTTTGGTACAAGCAGCCACGGAGTTTGCACAGTACTCTACAATTTCGTCACATTTGTAGGTAGCTAATCCATAAACAAAATTTACCTTTCCACAATATTGCCCAAATGCTTATTGGAGTATCTGTTCGGGCCGGGTAAAAGCGCTACCTACGTCTTCTGACGTTATAAGACAAGTCCAGTAGCGTAACTAGAACTTTGGTTTATGGCAGGCCCCTCTGCCAATAACTTTTTTAGGGCCCTTCTAGTAGTATCTCCCACTTGTAATTTAGTAAATTCTCACCGCATGTGAAAAACCAAACACCAACTGTGCAGGACAGTATTACCAGATTTATAAATCCGAGATTCTCTTCGGACTGCGTGAAAATTCTTGTCCAGGCATAAAAATTCCCTCCCTCTGACCATCTCTGGGACAGATTTAAAACAGGACTTTTAGGCGAATTCTGTTGTCACGTTTGCTGGATTTCACATTAACTCAATTTTCATCTGAAAGTAGGCCTATGTCATGTGTATGACACCCAGGTCCACCCATAACTTGGGGGCTTCCGGCATTGTCGTTACGCTTCTGGACAAGTCCATAATTGTGTTGGCGAAAAGAAGCAGCACATCGAGTTACTGCTTCCCGACGAATTATTTCATGTCAGATTATATAGTAGTTCAGCAGTTTAAAAAAACAAAAACGTGCTTTAATACGTAATTTCCGCTTCTCCTAATGCCAAGGAAGTGTGATGAAACAACGGAAATATTATCCGCAAAGACCCAGATAACATTAATCCTGAAGTCGCACAGACGAATGCTTACAGAGTACCTTGACATAACAACAATGACAAGCTTTCCTTACTAATTTTTTCAAAGTACAGAATCCAAGACCTGTAAACTTAATATGCTGTATAAATCATAAATATAGATTTGTCACCTTAATCCCCAAGTGTTCTGCAACCAGTCAAACAAAACATCGTGGCGGGCTAGTGTTTGTTTTAGGATAAAAAAGTTCTTACTCAAAAATAAAAATATGTTTTTAAAATACATAAATATACAGAAATATGTGAAAGTAATAATGGAATATTGTATTGTCATTCGTCTTACGTCGCTGTGAAATATTTCATCATTGTATGACGTCGGGAAATGATTTAAATTAAGGTTGCAAGATTTGAGGACACGGTTGAAACATTCTGAGTTAAGGAAAACTAGGTAAAAATAGATAAACAATATTATAGAGATGAGGTTGTTGAAATAAGGCTTGCTTCTTATATCCTCGTGTCGGCAGAATTTTTCAATAATGACTGCTAGTAAACGCTAAGATACACACAGTTATGATACAATTTAAAACTGACTGCTAAATCAGCAAAAATACCAAGTAAAACAGAATGACGGTCTCAGATCACATATCTTCCCTTGGTTTACTCAATTTGGAGTATTGCGTAATGCATGTGAACAAACTTAAGACTGCACATTTGAATTCCATTTAATTTCATACGAATCAGTTCAAATAGCATAGAATGAATTAAGTTCGTACAAATGACTTCGCAGAGATACCATGGAATTAAGAATGAAGATTGAAATAGTTCTGATTTAATTTTTTTAAACTAGCTCTGTGGCTTATGAATCCGCCACCAACGAAAGTTTGCCATTGAACTCTATCCGGCAAATTGAACCCAGTTTCTATATCACCAACACTCACATCTCCAATGTCCCCACAAAGACGCCTCAGGCTTCCCAACGGTCTTTTTCTCTTCGCCTTCCCTAAAACAATACAATCTAATCTTCGTTTTGCCCCCTAACCGAACTACATGCGCAGTCCATCTTTTTTTTTTAATAATTTATATACACGTTTTCTCTGCAAGAAAACAGGAACATATAATGACACGGAATACAGAATATCCTGAAAGCAAATATCGGTATTTGTCAGTCATGTTAGAAGAATAGATAAAAACATAAAAATATAGGATCAACAAATTGTTTTGAAATGTAAATTACCTTTATAAGTTTTCGTTGATGAAAAAATAGAATTCCCTCCATTTACTACAATCCACATACATATACTTACCACAAATAATGCGTTCTTAAATTATTACATTATCATAAACAATAAATGTCAATTTATTGTAAGATTAGCAATAATTCAATGCTGTTAAGTGTTAACCTTGGAATGAGATCAGAGTTACATCACATGTTTCAAAATGAGAATGAACAATACGGCTAATATCGCGACGACATTAGGGAGAAGAAAAAAAAAACTATTGAAAACCAATGCACAAACGTATTCACAGTCAGTGGAGACATTACCTGTTTCAACAGAAAACGGCTATAAATAATTACGCTAACCAATGCAAGCAATACTTGTTTGTTTTTCGAAAAAACAAATATGTAAAATTTTAAACTCACCTGATATTTTTTCTAGCCTTTTTTGTAGAAAGAACGGAAAACTTCTCCACACGCGAAAACCAAGACCTTCAACACACACACACAATGAATTCTCAGTAGACTGATAACAAGCTCAACGTGAAAGGCCGTTTGTTTAGACCATTATAATGATAATGACTGGACGGAATACTGAAACCGGTGAACACAACAACTACTCATGCGCTCTAGATGATAGCAGAATACTGTAATACAGAACAGTGTTGCAAGTACTTAAAGGACTTTTAGGTTCATTTGCATATGTTTGCTCTAGCTTTTAGCACTATTAACAGTTTCTTTTTTAACACCAATACAAGAATTGTCTTACAAACATAATAGATTGTTTTAAAATGGATTTTTGTATTGATGTGTGATATAATTGTCTGTTCCAAAAATTGAAACAAAAATGTATAAAAAAATAAAAAAACATTTTCTTCTTAAAAAAAATTCTTTAAGAAGTTTAAAAAATGGTGCTAGGCAACCCTAACCTTAGCTTTTAAAAGCAAGGTTGCCCTGGTATAATATGTAGACTTAAAATTGCGCCCCCCAGTATAGAGGTTTACCGAATTTCATGACTCACTTTGTGTAAATATATAAACCCATTTTTACATTCTTTTCTTTACTTCACAATGGTTCGTGGCGTTCTAAAATCTAGCAATGTTAATTTAACTCATTTCCCGACGTCATATAATGATGAAAGTTTGCACAGCGATGTAAGTCAGGTGACAATACAATAATATCCCATTGTTACTTTCATATGCATTTCTATATTTTAAAAGCATATTTTAAGTTTTCTTTTTAATATGGACTTCTTTATCCTAAAATAAATCCTAGCTTGCAACGATGTTGGGTTTTGACTGGTTGTGGAACACTTTAGGATTTGGGTCACACAAACACCGAAATACCTCGAAAAAATATATTTAAAAAAAAAGTATTTAAAGATACTTTTCTTAAACCATTCGTACTAAAAGAAAATAATAATTTTGTTTGTGTATGACTGAAAAGAAAAGCATGCGGCGCGCCAATCCAAGAATTTATAAAGCGACTGTATATGAGAGCGTGCCCCATACTTTTCTTTCTAGTTATGCACAAACACAATTATTTTTTATCTTTTAGTACGAATGGTTAAAGAAAAGTATGTCTAATAAGTTCTTTTATTATTATTTTTATATCTGTGCTACAGCTTAACACAGTTTGTTCTTCTTCAGGATCTCCGAGATTTTTGTAACCCGACTTCTTGCATACATATTAAAAATATGTTTAAACTCTCTCTATATATATATACTTTTAATCCTGCTTAGCCTAGTCGGTAGCGCACTCGACTTCAGGGTGAGCGGTCCCGGGTTCGATTCCCGGTGGGGCTAAAAAAATTCGGTGTTGACCCAGCATCGTGAGGACAATTGGGGGAACTGCTGTGAATAAAGGACAGTAGCGATTACAGTGAGAGTTTCGGCTCTCCTCTAGCAACCCGTCTGGCCAGCGTGGGAGCAGGGGACCAACTCCACCCTTCGGGGAGAGGCCTCATCCACTAGGGGATCGAATATGGCTGTGATTTATTATATATGTATAAACCGTGTGTGTTCAATTTTATTCTTTAGTTTTCCCAGATATGAAGTTTAAAACGAAAATTAAGATTTCAGATACAAAATTCCACGCATATCGGGTAATAGTTCAAAATTAACCTATTTTGAGCCATTTCGGATTTTGGAATTGAAGCCATCGTCTCTGATTTCAAAATTCAAAGTTTTAAATGTCAGCATCGATTTCACTGCCCTTCAGAACCACCATATGTGAAATATCGAAGAACTAGAATGATTTTTGAAAAATAAATAGGACATTTCAGTCTGCCACGGCTTTGCATTTTCGACACACTATATTTGATTTCAGTGTCGAATTCAACGACATTTGGAACTTTTAGATTTGAAATTTAATGAAACTTGGTCAGATTTTTCAGTTAACTTATTTTGCGCTGCCGACATGTTGGATTCTTCTGCGAAGCTACCTATATCTTGGTATTAGCCGTGAGGCTAATAGGAGTGAATGAGACGGTAATGGTGCTGCAGTGTTGAAAGCCCAAGAAAACACTGTAAAGTTGCCAGCTCTATGTTCACTCAGAGTGATAGAAAATGACCAATAGCTGCAGTTTCTAAGCCCGAGAATATGACAATAACAAGCCCACATTATTTTATATAAACCCAACCTGATCGTAGCGAACGTAGTGACTGACACATTAGTTTAGTGTTGGCAGATATTCAGAGTTTTTGGATATAGAAAAAATAGCCATCGGTCATATTGTATGAACTCGAGTGTACGTTTTTAAAAGTATAAACTGAAATGCATAGCAAACAACTTATCTCTTCCTGATAAGCAACAATCATACAAGAAAACGAAATGAATGACAAAAGTGGGGATAAAGAAAGGTATATAGAAGTTTCTTTTCTTTGGCAATACTATTCGTTTATAAACGAGTGAAAGAATATTTGAACTAGTAAATATGATGACAATAATTCGAGTTTATCCAGCTCCCGTATTCTGGTGGTAACGGTCAGAAACTCCAGATCGGCACTGCGAAAATATGCATGTCTGAGTACTGTAAGCTACACCGGCTTGAGTTTTCCAGAGTTTCCCTAAGTCTCACTACGCATGGTAAGCATACAAAGACGCTGGCCGTCATCTTGCTTTTCCCTATTTCTGAAGAGGTCGCTGAGCCAGTTTGTGACGTGTTTAGACCATTCTATAGGTTCGGTTATTTCAATAGCCTAGTGAGATGCCTGAGCGGATTTATGGGGGGAATCCCCCCCCCCCCGTCATTTCAGAATGACTTTGAATGTTCCATTCTAAACGATAGCTTTGAAATTTGTTATCAATAAAATAACTTGTGTTACCTCCCTCCCTCCCCAGGGTCTCTCTCCTAACTTCGCCCATGGTGAGATATATCCGTAAAGGTTGGTTTCGATTCCTAGAATTAACAGTCGCAGTCTCTAATAGCATTTACATCAGGTTTGCACGTGACCTGATTGTAGCTTGCTGTGTTAAAGTTGCTCTTTTCTCCTTCAAGTTAACTTACTGAAAGCTTTGAAGTGCAAACATGACACGCTTGTATCCTTGCAGCAAGTGTGCCAGAACAGGACTTACTGCACGTTTGAAAGGTGGCAATTAACACTTTTGTTTCCAGCTTGCAAAATGCCTTGTCAAGCTGTTTGCAAGCTTTCATAATTGACGTTTCTAGATAATTGCAAGACTGTTGTAAGCGTCCAATGCTATTAGGGAAGTAGCCCAACAAAATACATGTCCTTTGTTTCTATGTCATACAATGCCTCACCAGCTCATTTACTCACTTATCAGCAGAGAAAACTTTCCATGTGGATATAATTTGTGCTTCATACAGTGATTCTGCCAGATCCCCCTATGTGGCGGGTGTCATCCCCAAATTATCAAGCGCACCCCAACTTTATTTTTTAAAGGTAAATTTCGATAGAAACAGTGCCAAACTTCACTTACACCCTCCCAATTTTTACTTTACGCCACCAAACTGAAATTCCTGGCAGAATGCCTGGCTTCATATGACTGAAAATATTACTAGAATTGAGATTGACTTACTAAGTATAGTTTTTATTTTTATTGATATGTATATTTTATTATAAGGATTGTGTAAATAGATTCGTTTTACCAAGCGGCCGTAGCTCAGTTGATAGAGCGTTGGTTTATCAATGGGAAGGTCGTGGAAACAATGCCAAAGACTGTCTATACTGACTGAGGTTTCTCCATGGCCAAACTAGTTTATGCCGGATTTCGATATTTGGAAGGAATCGCGCATCTATACAATGCATATTTTCCTAAAGGAAACAAAAATTATAAGTAAACCCTTGAAAAATAGATGCGAAGTAGAGACGGGCAAAAATAGCGTAGCAGCTAGTTTTTCAATGCTACTTTGGCCAATAAGTGCTATCATTGTTATGAGGGATGAAAATAGCAGCTACTTGCTTAACTGCTGTTTTTCTCCTAAGCTTGCTAATGGTAAAATGCATTATTCCTTATTTTTAACAAGCTGAATTGTTGCCAGAAAGGGACAAAGGAGCAGAGGGACAAGTGCCACGAGGTTCAAATCCAGGGATTCTACCAAAACCCATCAAATGGGGATGCTCCGAAGTTCTCGAGCACCGTCACTTCAACATTATTTATTTACGGTAAAAATTCTAGCATGCGCGGGAAAAAGCAGTATAAGTCAGAAATTAGCCAAAATGAGATAAGTTGCCTCGACACGTTCTCTTTCGCAGTGGTCAAGGCAATGGTTGAACCATGTTCCTTGCACTGTTTCACTATTCAGGTATACGAAAAATGTGCATGGAAAAGGGCCATAACGTACCCTTGGTAATACCGGTTCAGTTTGGACGGCATTGCACGATCACGAAAACGCAACTTCCACGCGTGGTAGCTGATAGTCCACACCAACTGCACTGTTAGTGTCAAGGTTCTCGGTGTGGTCCGTCGGTGGCAGCAGTGTTGCTTCACTCACGCTGAGATTTAAAAAATGGTGTATCAATGAGGATCTCGGCGAGGGCAATCGCCCCCACCGCCCCCATCTGCGTCCACATCTGATTGTTACATTGCATTTTTAATTCGTGGAATATATACATTTTCTCAGGATGAGATTATGGCTACTTTGTAGAAGCAAATTTTCCATTTAAAGTTTGTAGATTGTAGGGCAAAATAGCAAGAATTCTTATGTACTACCAGATTTTGTTCAATTTCAACGCAAAACACATTTTACATGTAAATTTGTAATTTCATGTATCATGTGTAAGTTTTCATCGCCTTGTCCATTCATGATGAGAAATAAAAACATATGTCGTACTTCGGTTCAGAGCAGAAAATGTCTGTCTTAATTCAACACTTTTCGCTGTCCCAGGGCGACCACCACATTTCGTATTAAATGAACACAACAAACGGTGTTTATTAAACACAAGAAATGTGTCCCCTTGTAATCCGAAAGGCGTTGAATTAACACAGCAACTTCTTGGTCTGTACTGTATATTGTGTTAATTCAACAATTATTTTTAACCAATGTCTCCTTGCCTCAGAGCAGTATATGAGGATAGTCTCTATCTTAATTAAATATTTTAGTTAAAAAAAACCAGTAAGGATGGTAAAGTAACACTTCTAGGAGATGAGCTTGCTAACACAATATAATAAGACATCAGTGTCTATCACATATAGGTAGTTACTTTGTTATATTAGACATACCCTGTAATTCATAGAGAATTCACAACATTTCGCAATTCAATGAATCCCGTTACAACTCTGCGCGTAGAATATTTCTAGTGTTGAAGTTTGTAGACTAAGTATCCAACTTCCGTAAATTTGTGAACGGAAACTGCTCGAATCAGAACCACATCTGGTTTTGAACGAGACAAGATCGTGGGTGTACGGACCAATCTTTGATACGTCATTTATGTCCCAGAACTCTTTCACAAATTCTCGGATATTGGAAAACCCGACTTTAAAACAATCCAAGTTGCCGGCAACATTGCACACAAAAATTAAAATTCGATCAGTCCATGGATTTTGTAAGTCCTCTTATGAGTGACAGGTTAATTTGAAAGGAAGAACGTAACCCTATAATAAAATAGAGTAGAATGAAATACTCTTATTGGGTTAACAAACTGATATAAAATCTTTCATGGAAACAACAGGTAGGGTGGGGTTGGGACTGAAAGGTTTAGAAGTCAAGGGATTCAATAAACGATGAAAAAAAAAAAAGTTCGAGTTCTTTTTTCACCTACAACACGAAGTACATAAATGACAGAAAATATTCATGATTTAGAGAAAAACAAACTGTACATTAATGACTCTTACAAGGAGACTTACGGAAGTGTAACTCACCGATTTTAATGAAACTTTACATACTTGTAGAACATCGAAAAATAATCGACACGTATTTTCTATTTCGGCAATGGTGCGGGTTTAAGGGTAGAAATCACCCTGTGAACGTTAAGGATGGTCTCCAAGCATAGACAGAAAACAATCACTTAGTGTAGAAGAAACAATACTGCCAGGGGGATGGGGGTTAGGACAGCTGATTCAGAATCGGACGTCAAAAGTACAAAATTCAAAATGGCGGATCCACTATGGTGATTAAAATTACAAAACCTCGTCTGGTTTGAAGTGCTCTGGAGCTAGCCAAGAACAATTCTAGTTGGCAGGGGTTACTGCGAGAAGGTGGCAGACCGATTTGAAACCCCTTTCTGTACTGATGTTAACGGGATGCTTGATTAAAGTGAGTCTCGTCACCTCTCACTATTCGGGGTGCTCATTTATAATGAATCCCCTCGCCTCTCACTAGTCGGTGCGCTTATTTATAGTGATTTATAGTATATTTAGGTCCCGTGTTAAACCTTGAGTAACGCAATAGGATCTAAATTGGGAAAGTAGGTTTAATTCTGATAATACAATTTATTTGTTCTTTAACTCTGATGCCCGAAATTTTCGTCTTCGCTTTCTTTAGCGTTAAAATGGATTGTTGAATGGAATAGTGATGTTGAAAGTAGGATCAAAATTTCGACTCGATTATATAAAGACCGGTTAAGTCTAACCAGCGATTGGTTGATGATTGTAATGACAGACAAAGACAAAGATAATTAAGACCCACTCACTGATTCATAATCAGTTTTCGTCGCCCAGATTTGCAAATCTTATTAGGTATGCGTGGTACAAAAGCGGTTATTTGGAAGAAAAACCACCTGAGTTTGAAAATCCCGTAACATTTTGTTTCAATGATTGTGCATCATTTTGCGATTTGTGCACAGTTATTGCCATAATAAGGTGTGTATGGTGTAAACAATGTTTATGCATCACACACTTATAACAATTGAGGATAAATTAATAATTATAACAATTGAGGATCTATGAAGTTCTGACATAGTGAGAGGCGAGGGGACTCACTATAAATAAGCACCCCGAATAGTGAGAGGTAACGAGACTCGCTTTAATCAAGCATCCCGTTAACATCAGTACAGAAAGGGGTTTCAAATCGGTCTGCCACCTTCTCGCAGTAACCCCTGCCAACTAGAATTGTTCTTGGCTAGCTGCAGAGCATTTCAAACCAGATGACTTTTTGTAATTGTAATCACCATATTGTATCCGCCATTTTGAATTTTGTACTTTTGACATCCGATTCTGAATCAGCTGTCCTAAGCCCCCCTAGCAGTATTGTTTCTTCTACATTAAATGATTGTTTTCTGTCTATGCTTGAAGACCACCCCTAACGTTCACAGGGTGGTTTCTACCCTTAAACCCCACCATTGTCGAAATAAAAAAAATCGTGTCGATTATTTTTCGAAGTTCTTCTACAAGTATGCAAAGTTTCATTAAAATCGGTGAGTTACACTTCCGCAAGTCTGATTGTTAGTATAAAGTTTGAATATTTTATGTCACATATGTTTCGTGTTGTACAGTTACTTACAAAAGTAAATGAGGTTGAAGTTGTAAGAAATAATAGTTCTTTCCTCCAGAAGAATTGTTTCACTGTACGCCTACTAGTTAGACACCCAACATCACAGTACAAATATGTGCGAAAATATGGATGGCAGGATATTCCTCCATTTGGAGGAAGAAAGAATTAGAACTCCAGCATCATTTATAGAACCACGAGAGAGTAAGGCAGAAATTACATTCACGTTAAGTTCTAAGAGATGTGGATTAAAGCAAAGGGAAGGAAAATAATAATATGGACATCATGAAGAATTCATCACTATGTTATGCATGAAAACTTGTCTTGTTCGAATCCACACACTATACAGAGAGAGAGAGAGAGAGAGAGAGAGAGACAGAGAGACAGAGAGACAGAGAGAGAGAGAGAGAGAGGATATAAGAATAGCAATTTCAAAGGATTAACATTTATATTTAGGAACACAAACAGTTACCCTTACCCTCTCCGTTTCTCTCTCTCTCTCTCTCTCTCTCTCTCTCTAACGTTTTAGCTCAGGAACACTCACACGGACATAAAGAGTGACTGTGCATAAGAGAGTAGCAATAAGTAATAGAAAAAATAAAGATGAATAGAGAGAGAGAAGAAGTGAAAGAAGCAAAGACATGAGGTGACACAGATATACATTGAAAGCAAATGGCCATTACTGGATACTGGACAGGAGGTAACACACGCTGGAGAGTATGACGACAATGACCGCCATTTTGACTATGCCTCAAAATGTCTAAATAGTAAGTGAGTCATGTGTTATATCAATTTGTGCTGGAAAGTTCTAAGCAAAACAATGCCGAAGTCAAAAGTGGCATAATTCTAAACCTGTATGACAAAATAACACGTGAAATTGACCTGCAGAATGTCACTTTCAACCAGCATTACGTCTTCTTGAAATTGGTACCTCATTTTCCGTGAGTGTATTTAAAACTTTATAGTACACTTCATGTTGCAGCCACGAGGAACATATTTACGAACATAAGGGTGCCTCTTCTGTAGTCGTTTGGTTTGGTTTTTGTTTCTTCAACTATTTCAACAAGAAATGATTTTTTATCATTCGACTCACAGATTTTTCAGATCAATTTCACGTGTCATTTTGTCGTACAGGATTAGATTTATGCCAAAACTAACTTCATCAATGTTTTTTAAGAACATTCCAGCACAAATTAATATGCCACATGGCGCATTAGTATTAAAAAAATGAAGCATAGTCAAAATGGCCGCTTTCAAGATGGCGGTCATTGTTGTCATACCATCCAGCATGTATTGCTTCCTATCCAGTATCCATTTATAGTAATTTGCTTTCAATATCTGTAACCATTTATAAAAGAAAAGGCGTTTTCCGTACTCTGTATTCGATTAAGAACAAACTCACTCTCTATGTTCCATCTTTCTCGGGTTCCCCTGTCGTTATTTGTTGACCACAAGATCTATAATTTTGGCTGTGAAGGTTTACCTAGACACTGCACCTACACACAAATTATCATTGAAATCGGGCTCTGTCATCTGGAGAGTATTCCTTGTAAGAACATAAAGTATTTTATCTAATGCTAGATTTCATACATTGATGAAGTAAAATGATGTACACATATGATGAGCTGGAACTTTTGAATTTTACAGTTTCACTAATATATCTTAGTTTCTGAGTCACTTAATTGAGAATACAAGGAATTTAATCGAATACTTGCTTTTTCCACATAGTGATAAATGTTTCAATTTCATTTATCAGAAATCTTAAAACCTCTTAATGATCAAGGAGTGAAAAATATGTCTAATTAAGATAAACTGTCCTGCGAAATTTGCCGTTATAATTCAACTTATTTTTCTTTCACAGAAGTTAGCTCATCATAATTCAGGACAGTGAATCCCGTATTTGACACTTAATGATATCCTTTCATTTAAAACTGGTCCTGGTGTAGGATGGGCGATTTTTAAGAATGAAACTTGGCCTGATTTTGAACTTTGCGTAGAGGAGATGCATAATGATCACATCAGAGAAAACACTTTTTTTCTTTCGATTGCTTCACAGATCTCTCAAAGTGGTTGATCATATTAAAAGAAGAAATTGTTGCAGTCATGCATTTAGTATGCACATAGACATGTTCAGAAAACACAGAAATGAACTTGCCTGTACACGAAGAGCACAAGAGGTTATATTGTAAAGCAAGCAAAACTATTGAATTACAGGTACCCGTCCATTCTTCATAATATCGCTTGATAGAAGAGCTCATCCTTTGTAGGTACTAATGGCCATTCTTCTTGCATAGCATTGAAGTACTACTGTTATGGTCAAAACATGTTTAATATCATTATTTTATTTAGATCATATATACAACTATCTAAGTAAAGAAAATGTTGCAAGGTGAAAAACTAAATAAAAATCAAATCAAAAATCAAAAGTTCATTTAGCGATTGTAATTCAAATTATCTATTTTATTAAGATATTTATGATATGTCATTGATACATTATTTATCTTATTAAATTGTCCATTGAATTATCGTAATACAATAAGCGAATCACATGCACACATTATTGGACACAATAAAGGGAGATTTATCTAAGCCCACTTTTTGTTTGTTGCAATTGAGTTTTATAAACAAGATGATATATATTTCAGTGCTTTTTAGTGTGTAGAATTGATATGTATCTGGTATACTTCTTAACCAAGTATCCCTATACATTCTCTTCTGCGCTGCAAAGTTAAAGATAAAAACAAGTTCATTTCCCAAGAAGTTCATAAAATGGACATAGATCAGTTTTCCTCTGTAATGACCAATTTGGAGTGACCCAGTGCCAAAGCTGCATATCTAACAGAGTCAATAATTATGTAATTTATGTGTAAAAACAAAATAATATATCCTTTTTGACTTTGGGGACTAGCCATCTTTGGCAATGAGTCTAACATTGTATATTTAATGATTTGTACTTTTGATAATTAACAACATAATACATTGGAATAGAATGATATGTACTGTCCAATTGAAAAATAAAAATGTTAATAAATCCACATAAAAAACATTATATAACACTTATAAAACTAGTTTTATTTCACCAGACATAGTTGAAAAAGAACAACTTTCAAACACGTGAAAGTGTATGATACAGTTGTCAATGACAAGTACAATATCTTCTAGATTTCTCTTTGTCACTTTCATTTCTAACTGCATTTCTTACAGAGTAGTTTCAGAATTGAATTGTGAACTATTTATTCGAACGAAAAAGAAACAACGTCGTTTTATTCGATATAAACTAAAGTAAATCGAATAATAATAATGATGTAACTAATACACTTTAGTGAAGCTAGAGAGTTCGGGTTAGCATTAGTTCATTTGTACTGAACGTAAAGTCTTCGCATGGTACACGGTTTCTTTTCCTAGACCGTGAACTCAAAGTTGATAAAGATAGTCGTTGAAGATGAATTACTGAATACGCTTCTGACCATAGCTGGCATATCATACTGTATTCATTCCGACGCTTAGAATGAAATATGTACATTCGTGAGATACAGATGGCACACCAAGAGATCAAGAGAAGACAAGACTGATGTAAGGTTAATTCTAGTGTATAAGCTTCTTTCATAGAACTTCCCTTTACAATGACTCTCAGTCTTCCACATTTCCCTACACTTATATGAAATCATCACACAACCTAGACGAAAGAATTCTCGAGAGCAGGAATCTTGTTTAGCTTCTAGAATAGAAGCCTGTTGGGAAAACAAACTTCGAGAAAACTACGCTAGGTTATGTTAATAGCCTACACATTCCGTCCCAGAGCAAGTTAACCGCGGTAGAGAGGTTGGGCCTCTGGACTTTGTGTTGATGTCAGACTAGAATTCTATCCACTAATTTCTTTACTTCCACAGTACCCTAGTTGAGTATCGCTGTCTTAATACTAGATATGTACTTTAGGTATCCCACTCATTATAATGAGTGCAGAATACTGCGAACATATTCTCTCTTGAAGTGCGTCCATGAATACTTAGAAGGATCAACCTTTTTCATTGAAATGTTATAGATAGCCAGGGTAAGAGCATGAGTGTGTTTGCTCTATGTTAGTGATTTTCTTCCAAACTGAACACGTAGCTTCTACGAATGAGGCTTATAATTAGCGTGGGATCTGAACCATGTCCAGGTTTGAATCAGTCAGAGTTAGGGTGCACAAAGTACAGTATGATTGTAATCATCATCGAAGTGGTCATACTGATCACTGAACCTCAATTCCATTAAAGAAAGATTATAGGACTTTGCCATAAGCTCAGAGCACTAAACACACCAAATTGTAATGTACACAAATTTTAATAAGATCTTTTCAATTTAGTAACGTCATTTTACTATGATTTGCAAAACAAATCGAAAGGCAGAAAATCTGATATATAATAATAATATGCCCTATTGGGTGAACTTGTTTATGTTTTAGAAACGCTCGTGGAAGCCGCAACAACCTCTGTCACGTTTACTGTTATCTCTCTCAACATTCTTCAGTTGTAAATAATATGCAGGGTGTAACAAAAGTTCCTAGACTCAAATTACAACGTTTCATATTCTCGTACTTTAGTGTTACATATTAATTCTTAAAAGTGTAAATTGTTAATACGAATATCAAACGGTCATATGTACCTTATTTAAACTTGTTCGAGTCTCCTTAAAATTGTATTTTGAAAATTCCGCCATTTTGTGAAAGTTTAATTTGAAATGCCATTGCATGTTCTGATAGAAGAAAAGAAAGGTTTCTCCACTCACGTTTCAACATTACCCATTAGGTGACAGTACTGAGGTTGAGATTTGCGTCATGAAGATGAAAGTTTACGTGTAAATCATTGAAACTAACGATGGTAGGAAATCCAAGTCTTCGTCTTCAATGGTCTCAGCTATTGCACTGCGTTAATCCTTTTTGCAAGAAATTGAAAAACGTAAACCGCGAGCTGTATAGAGACACATGACGTAGCTATTATATTTGTTAAAGGTTGTAGTAATCTACACTAAGAACGCAATAAATTATTTATAACATTTTCCACAATGACACATGACACTTTTCCAGTTCTTCCAGTCTTTTTCTATATTGAATGATTTAAGTTTCATTAAACCTGTTAAAAGTTCATTACTGAAACTTCAATACAGCCTGGCAAATCTCAGCAAATTTCTTCTTCCTGAATTTGTTAGGAAAACACAGCGCTACGAGAATCTCCCAGATAACGTGCAGAAATCGTATGGCTGAATATGCATTCCACGACGCAATTAGCTGATCGTACGTTGCATCAAAGTATGAGACGTCCATGTAGAAATTTGTTCACCTTATATAAAGTATATTTAAAATACATAATGCCGTTTTAATTACCTAGTTTTTATGTTTTACTTAAAGACGTTGTAGTTGGATGAAGGAAAATGGAAAGTATTAGGATTACAGATGGGAAAAGCCACTCTAATAGATCAGTTTTGTTTCTCTGATATAAGCTACTTTGTGGTTATGAACACCTGAAATTTGTTTTTGGAAAAATCTATTAGAATATTTCTAAAGCAAAACTATTGCTAGATGCTATTGGTAGAAGCTATTGATGCTTTTATTTTAACCACACTAATGTCGAAAGTTGTAAGTATTGGAGAAATTAGTTTGAGCTAGTTAATTATTCGTTTCCTTAGCGGCATATAGAATATAAGACCACTTAAATACAAACTCAAGTCACTTATGATTTACGTAAAACCATAGCGACAATAAATGGTTTGTCTTAAGCAGCAGTGCTAGTAAAAAAATAAGGATTGCTTTGTACCAATGATGAAGCTTCCTACAACAAGAAAGAAATCATTGAGGGCAGACTTCATCATAGCACAGTTTGCTTTCCGTTCCACTCTGTTTCATAATACTAAGCAAATACTAGCACCTGTATTTCTCATATGAAACACTCTATTAAAATGGGAGATTAATCTTAATCAAAGCTAGGAAACTGTCCAACATTCAGTTGACGTTTTTTGCTTACAATCCTTCCTTAATCACAATGTTCTACGTCACATGGTGGTAGATTCGAATCATAGCTACAAACATCGCAGGAGAAATGAGCTTTAAGAAATGATGTTATCACATGGAAGCTTTATATCTTTTGTAACAATCCGGAAAGGGAGAACTCACTCAAAAGTATCTATTTTTTTTTAAGATGATGCACCTCTAGAAACGCTTGTGTGTTTAACTGGGTAAAGTCTGGAAGAGAGCCTGAAGTTTGTACAATACGAGGAAATGATTACATCTTCATTTTGTCAACACTATGAAGTACAATGAGAAGTGAAGAAGCAGTAGAAGAAGTTTATTGGAAACTGGCAAAACAGTTACGTTAGTTTCTGTCAACCAACAACGTCGACTACATTCTTCTACACGGTTTAGTAAACTACAGCAAGTACGTCGTTTCTTATAGTTCCTATGCAGAGGCACGTATTTATCGGGTATCTAATTACGTACCAAGTGTCAAGTAGGTGGAAGGAAGATGAGAAGAAAAGTACGAAAAAGAAATCTTATGTGTAATAAGCGAAATCCGACATCGAGGTTTCGGAGTAGAACAAAACCTTCATCGAATATGCATACGTTTATTATTTCCCTTGTAAAAAGAGAAATAGAGGTATAAATTATGTAGTAACTTATCATGAAAAGAGTCCTGTCAGCCAGGGAATGGTTTATGTTTTTGCAGTAATAAAAAAGGGATTTCCTTTATTCAAGTTAAAAACTGAAATATGGGAGATGAAGACGGCCGAAATGAAGTTACACCATTGATTATTTAGAACATAGTAAGTTTTGATATAATTACAAAGCAGATAAGCTGATGATGAGCGATCTTTTGTGAACTTGTAGACTATGTTTTGAGCAGTCCACGCACGCAATCGCCGTTTATGATTTTCTTAAGTGGGAAGGTAGATATGGGACAATTGAGTTCAAGATTTTAATTCATACCAGTAGTGTAGCTTTCTTTAATGCAAAATCACTAAGCGAGACTACACTACATCGCATTAATTATTTTGATGTAAATTGCCTTTACTCACATTCCTTTACTAATGAATCACTATTATTACTCCAGCCCGGGTTAAGAAATGCTTATGCTATACTCGCATTCAAGTTAAATCCATTTAACTTCTTAACAACCAACGTCAATTTCGATAAACTGACGCAACTGGAAGTTATTTTAAGTCAGGGTAAAGAAAGTACATCATCAGCAGCTGCTCACTGGGTAAACTTCTTAAAATGCGGGAAGCGTTTAGGTGCAAGGATCAATTGTTTCTCAGGATAATCTTAAAGTAGAAATCTGATAATATTATCCTACAACTAAAGAAGAAAAATGCCATTAAATGATTAGATAATATTCAGAACATTCTCGTGAAACATCCCTGAAGATTAAGTTGTAGCCTTTAATTTCCACCACGCACTTTACATATCTTCCAAAGTTTCTGGAAGTCAATGTTCAAACTGTTCATCAAATTATGTTCTCAAATTACAATATAGGGAACCGACACACATGATACAGGATTTTCGTTTGATAGCCATAACCACTTGTGATTTTTCCACTGGCTGGATGAAATCTTGTCTGTGACGAAAAGCTGTGTCAATCTACATTTAAGATGTACGTTAATTGAAACCACTAACCTTGCTCTTGTTAGTAAATATAAAATCAACTACTGGAGATTGGTGAGGCACGCCATTAACTATCCAAAATGCAATATCTTGACACTTTGAAACCTTGCTTCTTTATCAGCTGTGGTATTTTGTAGGTGAAGAAAGACTACTTCTAATTAAGCCTCGTATGTAAATATTCTCTCATTTTAAGTAGCTTTCCTGGTGGGTTACTGTTGATGTAGGTGTACTGTCCATACTCTGATTAGAATAACTCCTTCTTGTAGCAGATCTATCGAAGTAATTTCTTCTGGTGTAAGGTAAACTGATCTTTTACGTTATGAAGATAATTTCTTAGATCAAAATAGATTTAACTTCAATGCAAGTATGGGGTAAGCGTTTCCTATCTAAGTTTGAAATAAGAAAATTACACCCATCTAAAAAAACTGATTTGGGAAGAAACACTAAACACAGCTAAATCTCGACTTAGTATAGTGACGCAGATAATAGCTATTATTCTAGAAGATAATTTCACATTTTAAAGAATTAGCAAGCAAGATGAGAATATGCACACCCAAATACTTAGTAACTACTTTTCTACGAGTTTCAGACAGATTTATGTATCTTATTTCTGCTGAACAATTCAAGATTAAGTTGAATTTTTCGGCTGGCAAGAATAGTGTCGTAACCTACGTTCTACAACTATCATAAAACAGTTTCCAGGCTAATTCTCTAACGCCACTGTTTTTGTTGCTCTAAAACAGAATATTTTCAAGAGCATTGCAATAAATAATTAGTTTCTTATTAGCTTTTAGACGTCAAAGAATTAAGTAAGACTTATGACTATTATTTACATTTAACTTCATAACTTTAGAAACTGACGCTAGAGGGTATTAGTTCTTGTTCTCCTACGCCATCTGTTCGAGGTGAAAAGAACTGTGTACTGCACTGAGAATTATCTTCATGCAGTAAGTAAGTAACAGTTTAACTTGAATACAAAAATTTAATAAATCAATGTTGTGTTTTTGTTACGTGTAAAAGCATTTTTAGTTGAATTATCTCTAAAACGTGTATGAAATCGGAGAATATTATATCCATCGGAAAATGTACTGACTGAGAAATTTCTAAAGAAGAAAAAAATGAAGCATGGATTCCAAACTTAAAGCAAATTGAAAGAGAGAAAAAACAATCTTAGATTGCAAAATGCACCTTAGTTTCTCATGATAATGAACAGGGCAAGAAAAAGGTATTTGAATTACCGTCCTAACAATACTTCTTTCACTCTTTACTGTTGTTTAGACTTGGCATTTATGCACAACTTTACATATATGACATAAAAGTAATTACTTGTGCAGAATTAAATCATTCTGAACCAAACAATCGCTCCTAAACACATAAATAAACTCAAATTCAAAATTCAATTTGTGAAATGGTTAAAAATAAAGTTCGCTTTGAAAACAATCTATTAAAATACTTCATCGTTATGTATTTAAGTGCCAAATAGACTCTGCCAAATAATTTTCAATGCAATTGAAACATTTTTTTTAACTCTATGTGATATAGGGTTTGCAGGCAAGATTTTAACTCAAAAAGTGCATAATAATTTTCAACTTATGTAAAGGGTATACTGGGGTATAGAGTACCCCAGAGTAATAAAACATATTTCTTTGTACACTAAACTTTAATATGTGAGAATGGAAGATTATCGTTTATATTATTTTTATGTTATTAAGAATAAACATATATAAACTAGGCATTTATTATTATTATTATTATTATTATTATTTTGCATGACATTCTAAAAACGGACAAATTATAGCTATAATTTACTTTAAGCGTCACTTAAAATGTCTTTTGTCTTCGGCCCTGTTAACGCTTTTCGCCCATGACATTGATGGCAAATGATTATATTACGTTGTCTGCAAGTATATTTTTTATGTAATTTATACAAATAATCATTGTATAATTACGCTTAGCCCGTGGACACATGGAGGGTCGCAGTGACACCTTGCTCACGTTTGGCATCAAACACACTTCCGTGCTGAGAAGTTACTATAAAATTCAATCGTCACCTCTACCACTCAAAAAAATAATTATTTTTCTGCTATTACAAATTCTTGCCCGTTTAGTAAGTTCATGTCACACCTGTCCAAAAAAAAAAAAAAACACACACCACAAATTTTACACCGAGCACTGGATGCCCCAACCCCCTATCATACTCCAGGAAACAGTTTACCAATCTTCATTAGAGCAAAAACTGATCAAGCAGACAGCTAAAGTAGAAGTCAAAAGAAATGGCGTGAATCAGTGTTGCCAGTAGTGTCCTACAATAAAGAGAATAACATTTACTGGGGCACTGTATGTCCCAGGCTGCATTTCTGGGTTTAATCTTGCGCAGTAAATGATGAATTAAAGGTGAAAACGTTATACTATTACTACTATAAACAATCAATCCTATGAAGCTGGAGCTTATGGCGAAGACCTGTAATCATGCTACCATGCAGGCAAGATAAGGCTGCAGACGTACTTCCACTCTACGAGCTAGATTACCAGCTATCCTTGCTTGGCTTGAAGACCCTCTACATTCCACTTATTGTGTCCACACTGCAGACACGTGTAAGTAGAGAAGCACTGGGCCAAGCAAACGGCATATAGAGTACATCCCATAGAACCGCTTTGAAATAATATACGCTGAATGCAATATAGGGTGGTAGGAATATGCCACTTTCGTAGGACACGACATTGTCTACTGAACCGTACGTTGGCTCTAAAGCAAACCCATTCGTGATTTGGATCGATTCCGACTGTAGAAGCTACGTGCTCAATTAACTCAGCATTTAAACAAACTTTTCATTATTTGAAGTCCTAATTGGGGATTTCTGTAGCTACAGTGTTTGACTTGAGATTCACATTCAGATCTTTAGATTGAAATTTGCATGCGAGTTTCTAAGTAGCGAATTGTTAGGTTTCTTTATGGAATAGAGCACAAACTATAACAGAAAATAAACGCTAATTCAGAAATATCGCGACCCTCCAGACCTCTATAAGGCTCTGGAGGGTCGCTGTCCGTTTGTGCTTAAAATTCATTTTAGTTAATGCAAAAATGATCTTTTCCATTGGCATATATTCGTGTTTAAGTTCTTCCAAACATATAACCATTGTCTTTATCAACTCGCAAGCAAATGATCCTAGTCTATATTTCTGATGTGAATACGCAGTATGGACACTTGCTAGCGATGTGAAATTGTGTATGTGTTGCACGTTACTCTTCCAAGATGATAAGAAGAAAGATATGATTTCTTTAGGTTCAGATGTTATTTTTAACAACACTTCGTACTCAGTAAGCATAACCAACATTAGATAGTAATCTCTGTATACCATTGTGACAATTTTCCAACCATCAATTGTATCATACACTTTCCACGTACCTGTACCTGAAACCTTGTCTGTGACTGTGACACATATATACCTATTCTGGGCTTGTAATGTTTCGTAACTACCATTGATATTTGTGATTTCACTTAACATAATAGTTCTCAGTAGGATGTAATCCGCTTTTGGAATCCTGAAAATAAAAGAAATGCTGATTAAACGATTGCCAAATGGCACCTTTAGCATGTATTTAATAATGTATTTAACACTTTATGTATTTAATAAGATGGTACTGTGATAAATATTGCATTACCAAGATTTGTGCAGAAACACTGTTAGACTCATCTATGAAATGAGCACTGCCGACATCGCTGTATTTAATTGTTAGATGTTAGAGAACTTTGACTTATCGACGTATAAACTTTGGTCAATTTTGAATTTAGAATATGGCCTACTTACTCTTTCTTCTCCACAAGTTTTTAACGGAGATGGGTGGTGCGGGTGATAAACACAACTACTATATAAACACGAGATTTTTTGTGGTTTTGAAGTTATGGAAAAAATAAACAAACCTATAAGAAAGAGAAATATTACAATATTTGTGGGATTTACCCTTCTCTTTTCAACTAATATTGATGCAATGATTTTGTCCTTTATAGGAATACTGAGGCGTAAACTACACTTTAGTAGGAGCGCCATATATTCAGAAACTAATGAGTTTGTTTAATGTTTAATAGAGGGCATGCATCGAAATATTTATAGTACGTTCAAGTTTACTTTCCTGTATTTAACATAATATTTAGTTAGTTCATGAATGCACACATTGCTTATCAGAATAATGGAAACACCTGTAGTTGGCAACACGTCAGATGTATGGGTTGGCAGTGGTGTCGTGGCGACCGCAGCGCCGGACTGCTGGTGGTGGTGTGTTAGGTCGGTCTCCATACTACGTCAGGCGTCGTGGAACAGGAGTGTGCAGTGGCTTCAGCAGACGGAGGTAGTGTAAAATGGGAGAGGGCAAATTGTTTGTGCGCGGTTATGTGGAGTGAGTGTGACGGCAGTGGCTAGTGTGTTAGGTGTGTCGCCAGGGACAGTGTCGAAGGTGATGACGGCCTACACAACACACGGGAAAACCACATCGGGGAAGCGGAACAGTGGGCGGAAGAAAAGCATCAGTGACAGGACACGCCGGGTATTAAAGAGCATTGTCACGCGGAACCGTCGTGCCACTGCGGCGCAAGTGACGGAAGAACTCAATCAGCACCTCCCCCAACCTGTTTCGACAATAACAGTCCGCCGCGAATTACATGACATGAACTTACGGGGTCGTGTTGCACGGGCCAAACCTCTCATCAGGGACCAGAACGCTTTAGCACGCCGCAAATGGTGCCGCGACCATGCAACTTGGACCGTTGACGACTGGAAACGTGTGGTATGGTCGGATGAGTCACCATTCACCCTATTCCAAACCACGGGCCGTGTTTATGTGTGGAGAACGCCCAAAGAAGCGTATGATCTGCAGTGTCTCCGCCCAACTGTGAAACATGGCGGCGGCACCGTGATGCTGTGGGCCGCAATATCATGGTTTTCATTGGGTCCTGTGGTCACACTTCGCGGACGCATCACTGCCAACGATTATGTCGCAATTTTAGGAGACCACTTGCATCCTATGGTCCGGATGTTGTTCCCGGACAATGACGCCATATTCCAGGATGATAATGCACCCATTCACACAGCTGGAGTTGTTGCAGCGTGGTTTGAGGAACATCGGGATGAAGTTCAACACCTCCCCTGGCCCGCCCAATCCCCAGATCTCAACATAATTGAACATCTGTGGTCCATCTTGGAAACACGACTCCGGCGACGATTTCCACCTCCATCCTCTCTCACAGAATTGGCCGATGCCCTGCACGAGGAATGGTGTAATATTCCACTTGCTACCATTCACGACCTCTATGCCTCCATCCCACGTCGCATCAAGGCTGTTCTGAAGGCAAAATGTGGCCCGACACCATATTAATCTGGTAAGTTGCACTTTCGTTCAGGTGTTTCCATTATTCTGATAAGCATCTGTATTTCCCAATATGTAGACACTGCAAAACGTAGAATTATTAATGACAAATTATTCTGGTACCCGAGATACTAATGTAACAGGCGTATATCAATGCTAAATTTACACAGACAAACAACGGGGGCGGAAGTGAGGGGGTCCGCTCCGGACCCCACGTCTGTGATTATTTTAATTAGCCTTACAAGTAAAAAATTTGGCTGAATATGTCTAAACATAATATTTTAGAAGAACATAGGGACCAAATATGTATTTTAAGTTCTCTTTCAGATCCAGAGAAGGGCACGCGCCCCTTCGAAGGAATATGTTGTATTTCGTGCATTATTTCAACAATTTATCCAAGTTGAAACTTAGATTTGTTTTCGAACTAACCCAATTTATCCATAAATATTAACATTCGCATACCGATTTTAAATTTGTACCGACAAACACCACGGAGACACCAAAATTGTGATTCTTGTTATCAATTTTAAAATAAAAAAATCTAACAAAATGTGTGAATTTCGTTTTCTTACAAGACCATAGGTAAAACAGACGCATTTTCAGGCCCATAATACCACTTTTTTTTAAACAGGTACCGTTCTGACTTCTCTACTACACCGGATGTTTAAAATGACTGAAAACTAATTATTTTATATGATAAATTTAAATTAACATTGGACAACACTTTACTGTATTTTCGGAAGCCCCAAGTCAATTCCGAAATTATGACACTCAGAAAATTCAATGCTCCTGAATTTCTAATTTCCAAATATCGGGAGTTCTGAGTTCAGGAATTTCAGCCTTGTCGAAATTCCGACATTGCGGAACCACAAAATTTGTCACTCCTATTCCGAAATTGTGGACTCTTTTCCAGCAAGGGTTTCGTCAGTTCTTCTGAGAGCATATCTTATTGATCTGACTGGCGGGAAATTTATAAATCGATGGCCCACTTGAATCATTGTTGTCCATTGTTTCACGCTAACAAGTGAGGAAGATACTCCGGAATTATGACTTCTTGACTTTCAAGAATTCTGAATTTCCCACATTTACGAATTGCGGCGTTTCGATATTGCGGAATACCAAAATCAGTTCCGCAATTTCAAACAACCATAATTTGCAACAAATAAATCTGCAATTTATAGTATAGTATGTATCGGTAAATATACTAAATGAGTTCTTATTTACAAATGAAGGATTACATTAAGTATGCTCATTCCAAGACGCAACACACTGCAAATAACACTTCGAATGTTTCCTAATCACAATAATGCCTTCTTTCGCTGCTAGTCTGGATCAGATGCACTTATTATACGAAAAGAACACAAGTAGAAAAGCAAAATAGCAAATATTTTATTGAGTTCAATCTCATTGAGTAATTTTTTAAGATATAATATCTTTTATAAGATCTTGACAAATTTTATAAGTTGAAATACAGTAGAATTTACCATAAACAATCCGTCTGCCATCTACTGGAAGTCTGAATAGAAAACAACAAAATAACTTCACGTTTACGGCAAAGCGAAAATTTATGCTATGGAATTCATGGGTAGGTAAAAAAAGAAATATTTTTTGTATTCTTATGTATTGATAAGAGGAGATTTCTTTTTACGGCGCTATGGTCGGCAAGGACAAATTGTAAATGTCACGAAATTTCAAATCATAACTCTGAAAGGTACAGAAATTAATAACAATAAAACAGGGTGAAGAAAAGCTTTAGGTGTTTAAGCAGTATAAGAAGCCCGCCCCCCCCAAAAAAATAGTGTTCTGCATCATCCCTCAGAAAGATGTTTCTTCAGTATAAACATCTAACGAATCCACTGTACACTATTAATTACTTAAAGAAGGCTGATCTGGTTAAAAGACAAAAGCCATATTGAAGAGTATATGGAAGTCTTGCCACTTGACTATAGGCATATACTATTTTGGTTAATCATTAAACTAGGTCAAAGACGCTTGGTGACGATGCAAGGCATAATACGTGGATGGACCAGAATAAAAGTTTACAACAAATATTCTGTGAATGCACGCAATAGGAGGTAAGTAATTAGTTTATCAGGAGGTGCAACAGATGGTGTCGTATACGTGTGGTGAGTTTCCAGAACTTAACGTTTACCGTCAGTTACGTAGTAGTCAATCCAATGGTAACACGCTTGCAGAATCGGTCTGCCGAGGACGTGCGAGGTGTAATACGCTCCCCGGACTGCCGGCAGCATGGACAGACCATTAAGGTTAATGTAAAACAAAGATGGCAACACTATCTCCGTATATGTCTAATGCATTTTAATCGTTGCACGAAATTTCAATGCTGGTCCTACAAATTCAAGCCTAGAGAGTTCTACCTTTCAAAGAAGAAAATTCATAACCAATTCAAGAGTTTGATCAATGCCGATTTTTATTCTCGCTTTTCTCTTCATTGTTGAAATCGCTTTATTGCTGTAATGAATATCAAAACGTATAACAATGAAGCTCTTTCAACAATAAACAAAAAAGAAAAAAAAAGAATACAAGATCAGCATTAATCAAACTCTTGAATTGGTTATGAACTTTCTTTTCTCAAAGTTAGAACTCTCTAGGCTTGAATTTCTAGGAGCAGCATGGAAATTTCATACAACGATAAAAATACACTAGACATATATGCCATCTTTTGTTGGAGATCGTTGCTTTACATTATTCTTAATGCTGTTAGGTATTGTACCACGTTAAGCCATTAGCTGGAAACGCCCAGGCATGTTGAGTGAGGGTGTCATCTTCATTCATGATAATACAAGAACCCACACGGCCAGCCAGACTCAGCAATTGCTGCAACATTTCGGGTTGGAATGTGGAGCCATCCCTTTACAGCCTGGATTTGGCCCCAAGGGATTTTTTTCTTTTTTCCAGCTAAAAGCCAACTTGTCTGACAGACGGTTCTCGTTCGATGATGAAGTCAATACAGCTATCACGAAATGGTTCAATAAGCAGGGACATGATTTCTACCAAGACGGTGTCAAGAAGTTTGCTCGGTGATCTGATAAATGTCCCAATCGCTTTGGCGATTATGTGGAAATGTGATGTGCGTCGATGTGTGTAACCTCCTAAGAATACGTAATCAATTCATGCCCGATCATGCTATTTTTTTTTCATTTGTTGTAACATTTTTTTCTGATCCATCCACGTATTTTTCACAGAAGCATGTTTGTTAACTACTGAAGACTAATTCGTTAAACTAAAAAGAGCCTTCGAAGAGTTCCACAGAAGCTTAACTACGTACAGTACACTATCCAGAACGAAAAATATATTTGACTCAAAAATAACTGGAACGAAAATAAACATTATTATATTGAAAACTAAATCATACAATAAATTAAGAGATAACAATAATATTCTATCCCTGGTCATTAACGAAGAAACTACAGTACAAAATGTACAGATATCTTTTAAAGACGGACCTGCTTCGTCCATATTCATATGCTTGTTATTCCGCGTACTGGTATACATTGTCATTTTTATACTAAT
>JAGDQP010007484.1:49266-67056 GCA_022664845.1 Lepisma saccharinum | reverse complement strand
AACTTCAAAATGTTTAGACGGAAGAGCTTTCTAAACTTCAAAATGTTGAGACGAAAGAGCTTTCTAAACTTCAAAATGTTTAGACGGAAGAGCTTTCTAAACTTCAATGTTTAGACGGAAGAGCTTTCTAAACTTCTAAATGTTTAGACGGAAGAGTTTTCTAAACTTCTAGAGCTTTCTAAACTTCAAAATGTTTAGACGGAAGAGTTTTCTAAACTTTAAAATGTTTAGACGGAAGAATATATGGAGAATCTTTGTTTTACGAGAGATGTGATGATGATGATGCGTGTTCCGCCTGGAGATTGTTGGGCAAGTTGAACCAATAATCCCAAAGATGCCTCCCATCCACTCTCCCCACGTGAAAGTTGACAAATTTGAAGGTTAAGCGGAGAGACTTTGATGGTTTGCCTCAGATTTCTAGTGCTAGGTTAATATTGGCAATACGTTTAGAGCCTCGGAAGTTTGTTATGTATAAATATATCAAGCTCAAAAGAGAGAGAGAAAAAAATCCTAAAAAGAATATAAATAGTAATATCTTGAAAATCTCTTGAACCCTATAAAGCAGTTCTGAGTTTGAAATCATTGATTTACCAGCTAGCTTAGGTACCTATTAATTTTGTCATGTGAAGTTTTAATTTGATGTGTAGGCTTACAGCTCCTCCAAAGTGCAAAATAAAGACAAAGCAAACTTTAGAACCGAGTTCAGGATCTATTGGGTCATTTTTATTTGAAGACTGTAAAACTCATACGTTGTTGTCATTTGCATAGCTCTCATTATTCTACGAATTTACAATAACGCCGCACTGACATTTGCAATTAACGACCTCTACATCAATTAATTGCCAGTTCAGAAATTGATTGGCAATTCTAGTGATCGACCATCTTCACTGAGGTTTTTGCAGCGATTTACTTCCGTCACACCAGGAAAATCCCGACATGCTACCCCCAAATTAGGCCATGGCCGACTCCTTTCCACTACCACATCCCGACCTAAGCCATAGATGCCTAAAAGAAATAAATTAAATTCATTTCAATTAACTTTGGGTCGTGTATTTATTGAAAACTCAGAATGCATTTTTTTTATTATTTCGAAAAGAAGTTTTGGATCACTTAAGGATTTTGAATACTCAGATCCTAATTCTGTTCGGTACCATTTCAATTTAGAGTCAACTAAAGAGGACACCAGAGAAACCTACGAAAACGAGGAAGACAACGTAGGAAGCGTATTCATTAGTAAAGTAAGAGATGTTTTAAGAGGCAGAAAAGACTCAAGAGAAAGAACAGTCAGCAAAACGAAAGGAGAACAGATGACGGCGTACGTTTACACAGACGGCATATCTCTTTCTTTCTTTCTCTCTGTATTCTACCTAATTCCGATCACGTAGACGCTTTCTCCATCGTCTCTCTTTGGGAAACCTTTCCACCCGCTTTTCTTCGAGTTTAGGCGATAGCTGTTGATGAATGGTCTTCGAGTTGGAAGGTTCTCTTCGTGTCTACAAACGTTGAAAGCCATAAATACATTTCTTTCTCGTCTTCTTTTTCTTTTTCTTCTTCTTTTGAAGTAAGCGGAGAAAAAGAAAAAGTGTTGCTTGGAATGAACTCCCGAGAAAATAGCTTTGTCAGTGGCGTTTTACGGAGAAAATAAAAAAAAAGTTTTTTGACCCGAATAAGAACTTAAACGGTAAATCCCAAAGGTTCTTTCTTTCATCACGTCCAACTATTGTATTGCTTCTGTCCATATACAAGTTAATAAGTTGTTTTTCTTTTTTTATATCCTGCTTTTATGTTAGAAACTTAAGTTTTTTGTTATTTCTGAGAGAAACCAAATTCAATGTGCCTACCAGAAAATCACAGCTGCATGGCATTCATATTGTGACTTAGAGCGGCTTTTCTTGCAAGCGAGTTTTACTTGTTTTGTTTGCGATTTGGGTGAGCAGCCAATAGAAACAGGTGTTTTATTGTGTGTTCAACATGTAACACGTGTTTCATTTGATTACCCTCACCCAAATTGCAAACAAAACGAACAACGCACGCTTGTAAGAAAAGTAGCCCTTATGCCTAAAGTTATTCGTAGGGCTCATTTTCATGAGAGCTTGCATTGCGTACGATTTGGGTGAATAGCCAATTGAAACACATGGTTTTTAGTGCTGTAGTTTTATTACGTGCTGTAACACGTGTTTGAATTGGCTATTCACCCAAATCGCAAGCAACGCAAATGAGTTTAAAAACAGCCCTTAGTTTTTGAGTTGTCAGTCAACGCGTCCTTGCCATTGGGTATCTATTTCGGCAATTCATAATTGTAAATAGTTTTATAATGTGGGTCAAATCTGATAAAGAAATGTTTTCTAATGTCTAATCGGGAAAAATTGTTTTAGACTGTATTTAAAAAATGGGATAAATTGTCAAGTTCAGGAAGAGGAGTCAAATCTGGTACGAACAGTTAATAGAGGACAGGAGTTTCCAACATGTGCAATATAATTGTTTTGTACAAGTACCAATGCACAAAGTTGATAGACTTGTGCATACAGTTCTGCGAAGCAAGAAAAGAAGATGGTGATAACGGTTTCGGTTGTCATCGCAAATTTATGTACGCAAACAGTTTTGAGCACGTGACGTCACAAAACAAAAGAAATACTTTTTCCGTTACCCTAACATTAAGCATAGAAAACAGGACATCCACAATAAAGTATCATTAATGAAAGATAAATGCATAGTGATATTATAATATAATATGATCACACACACTGCTATACTACAACATATATTCTTTCCTAAACAATGACTGGCATAATACAAAGCGGAAGATAACTTTAAATAGAATAAGAGCGAAACATATAAAAGAAACAAAAGAAAATTGTTTACCCTAAACTACAATAGAACCAAATAAGGTGGTGTATGTAGATATACATTGTCTGGTTTTAGATCTAATAAGCAGTAAGAAGAAAATAATAATTGTATATTTTCATACTAAACTACATACATGTTAAATAGTTATAGTTTAGCAATAATTACATTTATTTCGGGAAAAAATAATTAGAACAGTTCATTTGTTGGTCTGCTCGAATTTCATGTAATTGGACATGATTCGTACTTTCACAATATTAGTCCATGAATAAAATTTTGTTAGATGTTCAGTATTGTTCTGCAACGAAAAGAAAGATTGAGGACCACTCTTGGAACAACTGGAAGGCTGTGACCCACAAATCCTTTTACAAATTAAATGTTAATGCGGCACACGGACAACAAAAGGATACTCAGTCTCTGTACTAGCTCTTGGTGTAACTAAACAACGAGACCAAAGAATGGTGAGTGAAATAAATTTACAATTTTTCTCAGCATTACAACTATCTTCAGCATCTTCACAACTGTGGTGTCTATGGACGAGAACAGCCTCAATATTTTCCTAGTGTGGCAAATAATGTTTGGGACCGTGGTGGCTCAGTAATAGAGTGCTCACCTTTGGTGACTGAGGTGGCCGGTTCGATCCCTGCTTGTACTATATGGGCTTTGTGTTGGACAAACACTATGTGCGTGGATTTTCTCTAGGTTCTCCCGTTTCCTCCCACTTTCTTCATTCCACTGATTCATCTCAAAACCATCCATCCGTCCTGAGCCAAAGTTGCCTAAGGGCCTTTAAAATTAAATTAACAAATTGGAATAATATTTATTCCAATTTTGGTGCAGTTTGGTCTAACGGAATGGAATCAATTTGAACAATTTTCTTTTAAAAATCGGTTGGAAATACTGATACACTGAACCAATAAAGACGATTATAAAGGCTCTGCTCTAGTCTAGCCAATAACTATGCAACGGCACTTAAGCAGCTCGCTATACCTTGTGGTTCGTGTTATTTAACTTCTGGACATGGGCAGACAAACTGAGTGGAATTTTGAGATCCTTTTCTTATAATTTTGCTTTGAAATGACAAAAAACATAAATATTAGCTCCAAAAACAATAGAAGTCGTTAGAAGTTAAGATTAATCTTAATCGAACGCGTCATAATGGAATAGTTTATTATCGGATGCGAATCACAGAAGGTAATTTGAATGTTGTTTAAAGCTAGACAAACACGTAGATATTTTTTCCACGTAAAAGCCGTGATCTTTGAGTAGATAGTTTTTATATGTTTGGCTAGTCTGAAGAAATACTGAAAGTTCACACTATTAATTGTTTTGTTCTGTTAGTTATTACCCACATAATAAACTAAGCAAGAGAGACAGAAACATTTTTATAAACTTACTTTTGTCATTAATACTCTGCCTACAATTACCATTAATATTTTAAGCCGTTCTAAAATACACATTTTAAGAAGTAGAAAAACAGAGGTTCGTACTTTTAACAAATATTACGGAAGAAGATGGAACATGGTCTCTGTGATTGACTTGCAGAGTATCAGTGCCAATATTGAAGGCATTGCCAGGACTGGAGAAAATTAGATCCTTCCGGGAATGACGAAAGAAGTTTCCTCTGGGCACGACTGCGTCACCTAACTGCTTTTCAACCGCTTTAACAGTACACTGAAAACAAAAATAGTAAGGCTAACAGCTCTCTGCGAGAAATGTGCTGGGATGGTACCTTATCTACCAAGTCAGGGAAGCGACGAACGGCGAAACAAACTTGGGTTCATGTTATTCAATATGGAAAAACAGCCACAATGCTCCTGTTGAGGTATACAAAGCCATTTACTACAAACAGTAACGCATTGGTTACTTTGATGATCAATTCAGGCATCCTTTAGTATAGTAACATACACCACACCATGCTACAGTTGGATCTCCGGAACAATATTGTCTGTCGCGAATGATCTTACGTTCTTCTGACAAGTTCAGAAAGACAGAGGTCTTTAAAAGCTGAAAAGACCTTAGCATAGTTGTACCGAGCGGCCGTGGTTCAGTGGTAGAGCGTTGACTTAGCTTTCGGGAGGTCGTGGGTTCAATACCACAGGCCGACGATCCTGACTTATGATTTTTCAGGATCTTTCCTCAGTCACGCCGGGTTTGGCAGACGCCTTTCCACTCCTTTCCTCCCTAACCCTTCCTAAGCCTTAGATGCCTGAAGACCATAACTAAAATTCAAATTAACGTGATTGTTGACTTTTAAACTAAGAGGTTACGTATACCAATTTTGGCATAGTTTTATGACAATTATCCAACTCATATTTTGCTTAATCATTTGACACAGTTACAGTTTTAGAATATTACATGTTGATTATGCAATTACAAGCCTCCCAGCTTTTGTCGGTCAGTGTACGATACAGTCTCTGTCTCTCACATCTTTTGACTATCAAAAGACATTCCGAGAATATATTAAACCAAAGAATGGGAAACTCAATTTTTATTACATATCAAAGACGAAAAAAGTTCTTTAGTGCCACGAATAACAAGAGAATCTCGCGAACAGTCTTAAAGTACTAGAAAGCGTCTCATCACAACTAGCAAAGGACAAGTTAAAGGAGAAGTTACACCCTCCTTCTGAGTTAGCATGCTTAACTCTTTTTGTTCAGTCAGTAAGTTCGCTACAATTACGAAACATGTGACCAAAACTAGAATAAACAATTTCTACATAATTTACAGTTCAAATCAATTTCACTGAAATCAGATATGTCTTCCTTCTTATCCATTTCAATATGGTATTTTTAAGCATTCAACGTATCTTAATTTCAAATTATTTTACACTGATTCACACAGAGTTTGCAAAAATAACTTCCAACTCCATTATTAAGTTGACCTTGTATTTCATATTCCAGCTAGTTAAGTTTCAATTTTTTTCCACAAGAGGGAACAACAATCAACACTTCCTTTCATTTTTCTCGTCCAACAGATAGAAGAGTTTTAAACTTATCAAAGTTGAACAATTAATAATAATTCTAATGTTGCAATTTCTGAAAGTATTTACGTTATTCAGCGGCATTTCGTAAGATTAATTATGGAATATTCTTTTGAAAACTCGGTACTGTTTGACCAAGTAAAATGAGTATAGTCTGTCAACAATTTTAAATGACACGTTCTTTGGATAAACAGTTTTCAATTGAAGTATGTATGCCAATACTGTAAGATTGCTTGATTCTGGGAAAAGGTTGAGGCACGAGAGAAAACTACAGTGATTGGTTGCGAGCCGTGACGTCACAAAAATGAATCGCGTTCTCTTCTCGCGTGTGCCCACATTGCGTTAGACATCATTTAGCTTAAACATTATTCTCCGCAATAGAAAAATACTCTGGGTGCTCTGTCCGCAAGCACCCAGTTGTCAGTGTTATTATTGCAATATAAAATATACATCTTTTCAAGTCGATACATTCTATGGGCAAGACATTTCCAAGACGAGGCAGTCTCGTATCGTGGGGGATTTTATTATTTTTCTGTTCTGTCGAATAATGTTCATACCAAGTTTAGTGTGAATACAGTCAACTGTAGGGAAGCATTTTTTTAAAAAAATAAAGAATGTATGGAACACTGACAGATGTGGCAGTAAGGGACGCAAACATCCACATTATTCTTCTCTTGTATCGTATTTTTTATACCAAAATTGATGTGGACAAGGTCTAACAGAATTGAAGCATATTTAAAAAAAAATGAATTTTAAAGTTCGTTGGCAAAACTGACAACCGGACGCTTGGGGACGGGAAGTATGTTGCTATTGTGTCAAATAATGTTTGTGCTAAGTTTAGTGTTGCTACGTCTGAAGGAAAAGAAACAGTTATACAAATAATTGCATAGAAAATAGGTTGGTAACACTGTCAAGTGGGGTGCTTGGGGGCGTGGCCCCCTTCAGTGTTTTTGTATTGTGGCGAATAATGTTTATGCTAAATCTGGTGCAGCTATGTCTAACCGAATGGAAGCAATTTCAACAATTGATGTTTAAAAAAATGCGTTTGCAACACTGAACTGCTGCACCAATCAAGACAGGGCCGGCCTCTCTAACCTAAGCTAGCCAAGACTTGTCCAACGACACCTCAATCACCTCTCTATACCTTGTGGTTCTTGTTGGAAACAAACAGACGGACGGACAGGGCGAGATTATAAGATTCCTGTTAGCTACGCCACCAATGGACCTTAATGAAGGCATTTGTGTTTTTAGTACAAATTAAAATTAGATAAACAAAGCGCAGAAGGCATTATTCAATGCATACGACTGAGAGAAAGAACGCGATTCATTTTTGTGACGTCAGGCTTCATGTGAGGGGGTCGTGTGCAAACTTTAAATACCGCTCTACTGCCTCACCACTGACTAAGATCATTGGAACACGATGAAAAGTTTACAAGGAACAGGTTGCTTTAAAACAAATGCACCACATACGGTGTACAATAATAATATGTTAAGCAGTCGAAAAATATAATGTTATCTAATTGGTCTTCGAACTTTGTACCCGGCTGCCGATCTTGGAACCGGGAAAGTGGATCTAGATCTTGGAACCACGTTCGCGGATCCAGATCTTGGGACTGGGAACCGGATGCATATCTTGGAACTATGGAACTGGATTCGGATCTTGGAACCATGGAACCGGATTCGGATCTTGCAAACGGGTAGCCGGATCTTATCTTGAAATCGTGTTTCCGGATTAGGATATTTAAACCGAGTCCTGATCTTGGAGCCAGGTTCCTTCAGAATTGCTTCCTTTAGGATCCTGTTATCGGTTCCTTCAGGACCCGGTTCCTCACTCCTTGTATAAACTTGAGCGATTACAAAAGTTTGAAGCTTCCTTCAATTTTGTCCTGGCTATTGATAGCCACCACGATGAATAAATATACATGACTGTCTTTCCGATGGAAACTAACACAGGCGTTTCAAATATCAAATCATTCAACCGTTACTCCGGATTACAATATTATGAAGTACGTATAGAATGACATATTAAGAATAGGCTGTAGCGGCAAGTCGTAGCGGTAGCGGATTTGAAGTAAACAATAAAAATCTGTGTATGATAAGGTTCAATCTCACATAAATTCATATTTAAGAAAAAAAAACACATCAAGATTGAAGACTTGAAACGCGAACAGATTCTTCTACTTAAAACGACCTGGATTTGTAACGTCACAAGATTAAGAACTGCAAATTAATGAATGTAGAGGGCAGTGCTGTCAAAATTCTGAAGTAATTTTTTTTAACAGTTTGCTTTCATTAAGGTGCTAGAGTGAAATCCTAAACGAAGAAAGCTAAGTAAATGAAAAGAACCAACCAGTTTTGATAGTGAAGGGAAGGGTAAATCGGGGTCACTGCATTCAAATCTGAAATCAGTTTTTCTACGAGCAGATGGACAGACTGGAAAAGTCAAATTATAAAAGAGGACAGGAGAAATGTTTGGGGATCTGATTTAAGCACGTTAGAGCTGTGATTCTTCCAGTAATTGCGAAGACTCCGGTCCTTTGATAGCATTTTAGCCACACAAGCATTAATTTGTATAAAGTAGGTTGGCAACACTGACAAGTGCATTGCTTAGGTACTAGAAACAGCGAATTATTTTTCTATTGTGTCAAATAATATTTATACCAAGTTTGGGGCAACTATGTTTAATTGAATGGTAAAAATTTGGACAATTATTTCTTCAGAAAAGTGAGCTGGTAACACTGGACTACCGCGCTAACCAAGACGGTTCCAGCGGCTCTCAACTAGTCTAGCCAAGAACGTTCCAACGACACCTCAAACACATCTCTATACCAGTGGCGTATTCTGAATTCCCAGCTTGGACTACCACTACCTGAAGTAATAAATAGAAAAGGGTATGGAGGTCACACATAGTATTGATGCTGATGCTAGATGTTCTGGCCATAGTAAATTAATATTATTTGTGCAGATCAAAATGTTTGTTCACAAGCTGCGGTGGTTGCTTAGCCAGTCTACAGGATACGCTCCTGCTCTGTACCTTGCAATTCCTGAAATTTAATTTCTGGACACGGGTGGACGGAGGGACTCCATGAGCGGGATTCGAAAGTCCCTCTTGCTATCAAGGGACTTGAAAAGGGTCACAAACAAAGTACTGTATTCATGTTGACGGTTACAGCAAATGACTCCACACTCAAAGGCACATGGAGAATTCTTTTCTCCCATATAAACACAAAAGTCTTATTCGCTATAAGGGACCATCGAAAAACAATACAATAGCACGAAGATTTGTCTCCGTTTAGGGGGTGGGGGACAGCAAATGGCCGCTGAAGAACTCAGTTTAACAAGAAGAATGAAAAGTTGTAACGGAAGAAGAGAATAAAAGAAGAAGAGGAAGAAACGTGAACTTGTCACTGGGCGGAGCCTCTTTAGGTGAGATGTGGGCATTCCGTCTTCCTCTTCCGTTAAGTTAATGTGCCCTGAATACTCTCTCTCTCTCTCTCTCTCTCTCTCTCTCTCTCTCTCCCTCTGCTTCCTCTTTCTAGTATCGACAAAAAACAGCCCGTCTGTATAAGATTTGTGAGCCCTCTTTGGTCCATTCTCGTGTAAACGATCTGCTAAATGTTGCCAGCTGTTGGTTGGCTGACTAGGTTGACTCGCGTTTTAAGTTGTTTTTTTCTGTCGCGGAAGAGATATTTTTATCAGTTCCCAATGATGGATGAGACTTAAAAGGCAACATTTATCTTAATAACTCAAATTTTGTGCTTTTGCGTTCTAGATAATAAATAGAATTTGTTTCCTTGCTGAAATAACTGATTCAATCTTAGAATTAATTCAGTACCTCCCAGAATTATAAGTAGTTTAAATTGACTACTATAGATGTCTCCACATTACTTTATAGTCAACTTGTCTTGCGTTCTATAAGTATCCTTCGTACACTTTAAATGAGTTAGCACTTATTCATTTCTTGTATAGTTTTCTGCTCTCGAATAATAGCTTAACACTTCCGGAGCACTTTCTGAAAAATAAATGTCGATCTATAAGCAACCGTGATGTGATAGCCATAGCAAGAATCTATATTACTATTCCCTCTGTCGGTTTTATTCGTAATTAATTGATTCTCGCTACTAAAGATTCTCGTCTTTACTTATGATAAAGATCAGAATAAAAATATACTATAAACAAAATCTTAGCAGCTCGATTTACAAGGTAACCACAAAAGTTTTTGACGTCCCATTAATCATGCGCTCACAGAGAGGAAACGAAATGACGCACGTGCCTGCCAAGTGATCAGGAATTAGTCTGACCATCGACCTTCAGTAATACAGGTACGATGCTCACACACAACAGTCATAGCTCGTACAGTGTAAAAGAGAAATGGAGGTATCGAAGCAGCTTGTTCGCATGTGTTTGCTGTATGACTTGAAAGTGGGCCTGTCAGCTGCCGCATCAAGTCGCCGCATACGCCAGGCATTTGGGGAGAGTGTCGTGAATGGACGCACCGCCAGGCATTGTTTCCAGAAATTCCGTTCGGTAGATGTGAGACTTGCTGATGAACCTCGCAGTGAACGATCACATGTGTTGGATGACGAGGCCCTGAAAGCAACCATCGAATGGTCTAACGTGTGATGAACTTCCAGAAAGGTTCCATGTTTGCGTTCAAAGTCAGACTGCACCTGCATGGGATAGGGAAGTCATACAGGTTAAGCAAGTGGGTCCCCACACATTGTCGGAAGCCAACAAGGAACAACGAATGACAGCCTGTTTGTCCTTGCTCACTCGGCACCTGAACACACCCATAGTTGATCGCTTTCTCACTGGTGACGAAAAGTGGGTCCTCTGTGACATTCCAAAGCGTACCAGACATTGGTTGTCACCACGTGACCCTGTTCCTCACACCTCAAGACCACCTCTGTACTCACGAAAGGTGGACTTGTCACCAAAGGACCCTTCAGCAACTTGACTGGTGCAATGCAGCTTATTCACCGGACCTTGTGCGAACAGATTATCACCTGTTTCATTCCCTCGACAACCACCTCCGTGGGAGATCCTTCGCCAATGAGGGAGACCTTCGGAACGCACTCACGAACTTCTTTGCCTCGAAGACCACCGACTTTTATCACCAGGGTATGGTGCAGCAGCAAGAACGTTGGCAAAAGGTGTTGGATGCTGATGGAGCTTACCTCGAAATCTAAAGGTACGAACCGTCCACTGTATTGCTTTTTGTTTATCACTGCTCAAGAACGGCAAAACGTAATTGGTTATCTTGTATAAACAAAATCTCATCAGCACGATTTATTAGGTTCTCAATAGTGAAACGTAACTACGCATGCGCAGATCAGGTATCCACTTATGCGCGCGCAAGTTGTACTGACTCTGGTTCTTCTAGTTACGTAAAAAGGGTCGTTGGTCTAATTATCTCAGAGAAGAAGAAAAAGTAGTGGAATCAGGATGCCTAGCTCTGGGGTTTGAACTCGACACTACCTGGATAGAAAGAAGATACACTGCCAATCTGTTTACTTCCTTTAATTTTCGTAGCTGGTAAAATGAGCGAACTGCCATGAAACTTTACAAAAGTTTCAGAAGGAAAGAGTGCTTATTTTCGTTAGCAAAAATGTGCAAGTAAAAACTTTCTTTTTTGTACAAAGACGACAAAGTTTTCCTAAAAAATTCAAATATTATGGACACACTAAATATCATCTCAAGTTTCCTGTAAAATAACCTTCTTTTTCCTCTCTCTCTCTGTCTAACATACTTCTCTACCCTCTCCTACCTACTCTTGACTCAGTCTGTATTTCTAAAAGTGTTGCCAGTATTAAAATAAGACTTCCCAGCAGCTGAATTTTTCCAACCTTGTATTTCAAAGTTAAAAAAAAAAAAATCCTGAAAAGGAAATTCAGTCAAATTTATAATATAAGACCCGAAGGCAGGTCCTGAACCGAAGGTTTCTGGGCAAGGTGAATAGATGGTGGTTTGCCATTGCCTTTCATTGGATGACGATAACATCCTAAGAACTAGGCTTACAGTTTAACGTGGCTCCGAACTACTTGTATCCCCACCTCGACCCCTTGATTACAAGACAACGAGCATTACCACTCATCCACAGGGGACACAGGGAATTTAAATTAATATTTATCATAATTTGAGTTCGCTACCATAAAAATAACATTGCCTCAAATAATTACCTAAGGCGAAATGAGTACCAAACTTAGACCCCCCTTAAAAAAGTATTTGATCAGATTGACAAAGCGCAGTTCAGATAGTAATTCTTATGCTTCCGTACAGCTACAACTCAAGGTTAGTTTATTTTGTAATGAAAGCCTTGTGGGTTCGATCGGACTTGCTACACTTCTTAAACTACTGCATACATGTGAGTTAAAGTTGTAGTTACACCGGCGTTGTTCGAGGGGTCAATGCAGGTGCTGTAGTGTAACCTTCTGCAAACACTTTCTTCCATCTTTGATTCTCAGTGAGTGTAGTTAACAAGGGAACCTAACTTTGGCGTCTTACATCCTGCATAGTATTCCGCTAAATTCATTGGATGCGGTGACCAACCGTCCATCAATGGCGGAAGTAATGGACCAAATTGAAGCATCTTGAGGATATATATCACGGTCGGGCTGCTTATGATTTTGTATCGTTATTCCCACATAATAGGTTCGAATCCACAAACCATCTATTTTTTTTAGCTACATCGAAAAGTTTGATTCTTGTCTAGGAATTTTCAATGCATATTTTCTAGTAATGAAGAAGAGAACGGATACAAAGTGCTGCTACTTCTACATTACGTGTAACCTTTTAAGGAGATCTTATTATGTTGTTAACGGTGTACAACACCTCCGTCATCTTGATATGCCCTTCCCATTGATTTACATCAGAAACATTTTATTTGGCTTATGTGTCACAAGGGCTTAATTTTCAACTTCTGGTTTCGGTTATTTTTTCGTCATATCTATTTTGACTCGTCATATTTTATAAAATTCCATTCTTTTCAACATGGACAATATAATTTTCCGTTCTCATATTTTGTTTCATATTGATAATACATGATATTATTATGTATTAAAGAAAAATCACGTTTGAAAAGTTTGATGAGACAAAATAGCCATCACGGGATGTTACGTAAGAGCAGAAGTTGAATATTACACACCTGAGAGACATAAATGGGCTAAAATGATCCCGCTGATAAATAAATGGAAAGCGTTTACTAAGAAAGCAGGGCTGATCTACACCACTAATTATCGAGATATTACGGAATTTGTGTTTATATTGTACTTACTTTATGTGTACCATATTTGCGTGTATATCAAGAGGAACGTTACTTCTTGACGATAGGTACTCAATCCAAAGTTTGTGTACTAATTAATCTATCGCCCTGTATATGTACAGGGTGTAACAAAATTCAAGCTACAAATTTCGTCGGTGAACATCTCACTCCGAAACCAGAAATAAAAACTTTTCGAGAAACATGGTTTCCAAATTAGAACCCAAAATTGATCTCTTACAATGGTGAATAAATTCAATATTGTTCGATAAATCATTTGAAAAAGCACATGGGAGTTGATCCATAACATCAGGGAAGATATCAGAACTTAAAAATGTGTTGTTATTTGGTTGTCAGTGTTGTCAACCTGCTATAAAGATTTTTAATTTTGTTAGTGACATTTGCTAGTGTTGCTAATCAATATTTGGAACATCTTATTTTGTATTTTTCATACCTTGCAACACTGCAATGTCCACTTAATAAATATTTGTGTCCCAAGGAGAGCCAACGTGCTCTTATTTGAATAATATAAAACTTTATAACAAGTTGGCAATATTGTCAGAACAATGATATCAGATTTTAATACATTCAAATATCTACTCTATTGATATAAATCAACTTTCAGAAAGTCAATCTTTCTTAAAACCTTTTGTTTATTTTATGACATATCAAGAAATATTTATTTAATTTTTCATTGTAGAAAGTCGATTTTAATTTCTAAGTTGGAAACTCTGTATCTAGACAATGAAACGGGATTTGACAAGTAATAAAGATAAGTTAAGGATATTGTTTTGGTGTCAGAAATGAACCTACAAAAACTGACGGTAGAATTCTTTCCCACCCTGTATATTCCAAATATTTAATTTCTAGATATTGCAACACTGTAACAACAAAAGAGCATCGTTCCCAAATCTACATTTCTACTCCAGTTTTAGAGTAAGTTTTAATTTGTAAACGTAAGTACTTGTGATTCACCTATCATATGTGACAGTATAGTCATAAACTATATTACGAAAGCAGATTCCTGTCTCTTTTGCTCTTACAGTGTTGCCATACTTGGAAATAAAGACCAATCTCATTACTTTACTGGCAGACCTCTTACTGCTAAAAGTAAACAATATTATTCGGGACTATTCTTACAAACATGCTGACATTGTAATGTCAAATTTTGCATCCTTTCAAAATTTTAAGAATGTATTTTTATTTATATCAGTTGGCAGCTATGGCATGAACCTCTCACGTCCAAGTCTAAGGGATGACGTTCCTCTGCGATCATTCTTCCCGGAAATGTATGGAGAAGGTGGCGGCTAGTACCTTTGTTGAGGTATCATCCAGGAATTCGACTGGTAAAACTGAAGAAAACTTCAGAAAATCACAGTGGGGATAGCTGTGAGCGGGACTCGAACATGCGTACTTCTTCATTACGGATCCGAAGTCCGCAAGATCACTGCGTCTGGGTAATTTGTTGATTCTTCATCTTTACCATCCTCATTTAAGCGTTTAGTTGATCGTGGTGAAAAATGCATCAATAAACTAGGAAAGTGTAGAAGGGAAATTTATTTGGATACAACAATGAGAGAATTTCCCGCATATTGTAGTGCAAAATGATCCCGTTTAAACCGCCACCAAAAATTTCCCTGTTTCTATATTTAAAAAAAATCCTGTAAACTTAACAACACTGTATTCCCTCGTCCTAATCTCAACGTAGTTGAATGACTTTACCTACCTTCGTTCCAACAGATGGAATCTCAGCCATGGTGACGTCAATATCAGCCATAGCAGGAGAAAAGCAAGTTTTCCTCCGAGAAAGGGGGAAGGGGCGAAAAGAGGGAATCCAACGACTCCTTGCGTGTCCCCAATGAGCCATCCGCAGGGACTGAAACGCCGCACAGCAGCGCTCACAGCGACGCAGGCTTTAACCCTCAACGACGGTTGCAGTGTGTAATATTTAAAAGCCATCATTTGGCACTGTTCCTCGACTGCTATCAGGAGTCTAGTTTTCTCCATGCACGTGGTAACAAATGCTAACATACAAGACAATTACGACACTGATAAACTCACAATTGATGTCCTATAAAAGATCATTTTCAAGTGTAGAAGGAAGTAGGCCTACTCTGTAACATTTATTTACGAAGCTCTTAATTTTAATTGTGTTTCGTAGAAGAAGGATTTAATTATTTTACGTTCGTACCTCTTTATTGTCATCATAATGAAAAAAAGTAAGAAAGAAATCATGATTTGCTATTTTCTTGCAATAAATATTTTACGATCTGAAAAATGCATCCCTTGTTTTAGGATTAAAGTTATATTTTGGTAGTTTACACTTAATGCGACATCTGTAATTATATTTTGTAGATGTGATGATGGTGAAAATGGCTACTGTCAAGGTTAAGTGAATATTACATTCCCAATTTGAATGGCATGCTATACAAATAGTAATAAGATCTTGTTGTTTCAACTATTATTAGGTAGATCTCGAAGAAAAATATACCTATTGAGATCGGTACGGTATCTATGTATATATTTATATTAACACGCTAGCGGCCATAATTTTGAAGATATTTGAACCAAATTTTAATATGTTGTGTCTAGTCTTAATAGCTCGGTTAAGTTCGTTAATGAGCAAAATCGGTCGCCATCTTGGATCCAAAATGGCCGCTGAACCCATTGTTGTATAGAATACACAGTCTAAACGCCTGCAGCTAGAAATATCAAATTTGGTAACACGGTACATTATCACTTGTATGTTACTAAAATATTACATGATGTATCCAAAGACGTCATCTTGGATCCAAAATGGTGGACCTAAATATCCACTTTCCACACTGTTTGAGCTAGAGATACGAAATTTGGCATAAAGATGTATTATGACGAGTAGGTTAGGGAAATATTACAACATTTGGGAAAAGTCGCCATCTTGGATCCAAAATGACCGCCCAAAATCCCATTTTGCACACCGTTTGAGCTGGATAAATGAAATTTTACTTGAATATGTACCATCACAAGTAGATCACTATAATATAAGAAAACTTTCAAAAATTCGTCAACTTGGATCCAAAATAGCCGCCTCAAAAACCCAATTTCCAAATCATTGAAGGTAGAGAAACGAAATTTTCTTTGCAGGTGTATCATCAAGAGTAGGTTACAATAAATGGGGCAAACCTCCCCTTCGGGGGCGCAGCCCCCCGCGTGAGGGTGCAGATGGACACCATGGTGGTGTAGTACTGCAGGGAGATTTTGGTTAAGATAAAGGAGGCGCATACTGTCAAAAACACTGAAGTTGAGAGCGAACCCCTTACGGGGGTCTGGGGGCAGCGCTCCCAGCTAAACAAAGCGAGTATATATATATATATATATATATATATATATATATATATATATATATATACACCCTCCATTCCAAAAGAAACCGAACGTTTTAAAAAAACAAAAAAACAATGTACATTTTGGAACAAATCATTTTTATTAATCAATGTATTCCCCTTCTGCATCGATACACATATTTGCACGCTCCAACAAGTTGTCAAACGACTTCTCCATGTCCTTTATTGGAATGGTCTTTAGGACGGCGGTCGTCGCCTTCTCAATGGCTTCAATCGATGCGTGCCACTTTCCTTTCATCGCCAAATGCAGTTTCGGGAAGAGATAGAAATCGCACGGAGCGAGATCTGGTGAATAGGGCGGATGATGCAAACGAATAATGTGATTTTTGACCAAAAATTCAGTTACAAGTCGCGAACGATGTGATGGTGCATTATCGTCCAAAAGAGTCCAACTGCCGATTTCTCGATATTCGGGCCGAATACGACGAATTCTTGCCAGCAAACGCTTCATGACGCCCAAGTAAAACTCTCCAGTGACTGTCTGGCCGGGCTGAACAAATTCTTTGTGGATAATTCCTTTTTAATCGTAAAAACAAATCAGCATCACCTTAACTTTTGACTTCACCAAGCGACTTTTTTTGGGTGGTCCTTCATCCGGCGCTCTCCATTCAGCACTTTGCCGCTTTGTTTCGGGCTCATAGTCAAAACACCACGTCTCGTCACCAGTTACAATCGATTTCAAGAAGTTTCGATCCTGCCGAGCACTTTTAACAATGTCTTTGCAATGCGCAATTCGATCAACTTTTTGGTCTTCGGTGAGTTTGTGTGGTACAAACCGCGAATTAACCTTCTTAAGGCCCAAAACTTCGGTCAAAATGCGGTATGCGGTTGTTTGAGGAATGCCTAATTCCATTTCAATAACTTTCACCGACGCTTTTTTGTTATGTTTGATGAATTCACGCACTTTTTCGATGTTTTCTTCCAATAATCCGGTTCTGGGACGGCCTGATCTTTCGTCATCATCCAGCGTCTCTCTACCCGATTTGAATCGCCTGAACCACTCGTAAACTTGCGTACGGGATAGACACTCATCACCATATGCATTTTGTAGCATTTGGTGCGTTTCAGTAAAAGGTTTACCCAGTTTAACACAAAACTCAATTGCAGCTCGTTGTTTGAAACTCATTTTCCGACCGATGTACACAACACACTGACAGTTGAAACGCAATAACTTTGTTGCCGTGCATCCAAATGTCATGACATTTATACCAGTTGTCAATGAGGGACTACGCCATCTACCGGTAAAATATTACAACAGATGGCACTAGTGGTACTATTTGTTTTCAAAAGTTCGGTTTCTTTCGGAATGGAGGGTGTATATA
>JAGDQP010007484.1:0-48866 GCA_022664845.1 Lepisma saccharinum | reverse complement strand
TTGTGGGGTATCGTTGAATAGCTCTTGATGAATAATCTACAAATCAATAAATAGTTTCTCGATAGCTCTCATATAAGGCTAGATTTGAATTGTTGAAAATAAAAAAAGAGATTTGTTTTAGATCATCTCTTACCCAGTGGCCATAGCTCAATTGGTAGAGATTTGGCTTAGCCATTGGAAGTACCTGGGAACAATTACAGAGGTCATTCGTGCTGATTGAAGTTTCTCCAGGGTTTTTGTCTGTAGTGCACAGTCAAACATACAAACTAAATTGTCCAAAGCCAAAATGTCCAAAGCGTAAAGTATGCATAGCGAGAGTGCCAAAGTTGTCAAATGTACGAAAAGTGAAATGTCTAAATAAAATAATGTCGAAACCAAAGATGAAGAAAGTGCAAACGAAAATACGTAAAAAAAAAAAAAGAGTACAACGTATCATACTTAATATCAATATGTTCAAACCAAATACGTCTGAACTAACAAGGGAGGGTAACAGTATTTTGGCACTGAAATCCGAATCAAACATAGTGCATCTGATAGAGGATGGTCAGATACGGAGAGTTCCAAAATTTAAGGTGCGATGGACAAGGGGGAGCGGAACTAGGAGGGCGAAACCTCGAAATTTCCAGAAGTTAAATAAAGGATTAATCCATGGTGATTCAGAGTAAAGATTGTTACTTTCAGGAGGTGATTTCTGACATCAAAAGAAGTAAAAGTTCCCATGAACATGGGTAAAATCCCGCTTCGTTTTGGAGATACAGCGTTTCCAACTTTGAGCCCAAAGTCGACGCCTAGCGATGGAAAGAAATAAATGATTCTCAGTAAGTCAGAAACGACTAATCGAATGAAAATTCCGTGTGCGGACATTTGTTTCTAGCAACGTGGTTCACATCAGTACTGCAAACACGATGTCACCGGTTTGTTAGTGTTGCCAACCAGGTATAACGTTTAAGTTTTTCAAATGGCACTACGTCGTGTTATTGGATATTTGACATCTTCAAGTGATGATAAAGAACATAATTAAAGCACACACCACAGTGTTGCAAACTATGGATAAGACCGAAAAGTTTTGGCAATCTTATACAAACTACATCTGAAATCGTCTAGCCCTACCTCTTTCCAAAAAAAATTAATTCTTATAATCCTTATATAAGAATAGTTCAAAATGGGCATTCTTTTATTTATGTCACCATTGATTAATTAATGGCTGCCGGATCCGTACTGATTTGTCACGGGACATTCTAACAGAAACCATTTCTTCCTTTAAAGTCTGCTTGATAATTTTAGTCCTCTGCGTGAAAAAACAAAAAACGTAAGGAAAATAGTCAACACGGTATCAAAAGACTTCCTGCTTTTTCGCACGGAAGGGACTAAATGTCAACATCGATCTGTTGTATACTATTACACATCAAAATATGTTGAATACAAAATACGATGGCTGATATATGGTTCTTTAATTTCTTTTTGAATTTTTGGAAAATCCAAAACCAAAGCGCGCACGAGTATTGTTTATTCCCAATTTGAAAATCTAGAAGACCGTTCAAACTCAAATATCAAGGTTGAAATTTCTACCATAGGTTCTCCTTATATAACTGTATAACATCTGAAAAACGTTTTTTTTTACATTTTTTCCCACCAGAGATATCAGGTCTTAAATACGCATAAAATACGAATGTTTTGGATAAAAAAAATCATAAAAGAATTAAGGAACCACATATTAGCCTTCATATTTTGTATACATTCAATATACGGTACTTTGATGTGTGATAGAGTATAAAGAATCAACTCCGCTTCCCCTTGTACATCGCAGCTTAAATTTTGATACCCTCCATATCTGACCATTCTCTATCAGATGCACTATGTTTGATTCGGATTTCAGCGACAACATATCGTGACCTTCCCGTGTAAGATGTCTGAACGAAAATGCATTCAAATAAATATTCCAAGAATTGCCTTAACTAAAGTGTCCAATAAAGAAAGCCCTCCAAAATAGAAATGTTCTGTCGAAAGCAATTACATCCATCCAAACAACAAGTAGTTAACTAAAAAATGAAAGATCCAAAAATACTCCAAGGCAGGGATTCCGCCATGATTTTCAGTTTGGGGGGGATAAAGTCAAAATTGGAAGGGTGTAAGTGGAATTTTGCTCGATTTCAATTGATTTTTTTTACCGTAAAAAATGTTAAAGTTGGGGAGAGGTTACAGCACCCCCACCCCCACAAGGAGGTCTGGCGGATTTCCAGTCAGGAGTCTATTTCATGAAAATACTCTGCAACTTTTCATTCTTCAGTCTGCCAGATTCCGGTGTCCGTTTTGTAATGAGCAAAAAAAAAAATATGAAAAGTAATTTCGCAGAGTGAAGACTGCAGACACTGAAGCCTTAATTGGATATTGTATGTCCCATTTCCCCTCTGCACATTCTCTCTTCACCATTCAAGAAATGCAAAGGAAAAGAAAATACATTTCTTCAAAAGTTTTCATTAGCTCTCTGCAAATTAAAGTCTTCAAAGGTGTCTCATGGAGAGTGCAGAGCGAAAGAAAAGTTGTAGTGACGAATGTAAAAATCATGTCTTCAAAGATGATGGAAATCAATGCTAAAGAAAAAAATTTAAAAGTTGTACAATCCCTTATTACAATAGTTTAGTTTATTGGGCGGTACTGATCATAATGTCGATGTATTTACACGTTTTATTCTGTAGTTTTCATTGTTCAAGTTAAATAACTCTGCTAGAAAGGCTGAATTCAAGACAATTGAAATCACAGAACTCGAAGCCGTTGTGTGTTATAGCAGCCCTGCTCGCGCTGCAGTGGAAATTTTTTGCGCATGAGAGAAGTTACAGAACAAAACCAACTTCCTTTAAATTCATATAAAAGAATTAATTGCACGAATAATTTTATTTTGGGCACAACCAATTAATCAAGTGAGGCGGAACATAGTCGGGGGACTGTGCACATAAGCTACCGCCAGGGTGCAGCAGCGAGTATCCTATTTGTATGAACAATATTACGGCGAGACCTTTCCAACGGTACATCAACCCACTTTCCTAACACTACAGCGCTCATCTCTGGCGCTTGGGGGTCATCAGTTCAAAACTTGCTCGTGCCATATGGGCTTTCTGGTAGACAAAACACTGTGTGCGTGGATTTTCTCGGGATTTTCCCACTTTCTTCATTCCACAAATTCATCTCATCATCCATCCTACCTGAGCCAAAGTTGCCTAAAGGCTTTAAAAATTCAATTATCTTCCCTTTTTTATACTATGATGATGATGATGATGAGTTTATCTGCACATAATGTGGTTGTGATATTTAGAGATCAACAGTTTACTATTTAACCATTCTATTTCCAAAATATAAACTAACTTCCACGGAGTTGACGTTTATGTCGTTTTTCTTGTTGCCACGTTTCCTACATTCTACAATGAAGGGTGAACGAAGTGTTTGGTATTTGGAATCTAATTGTGATTAAACGAAACTGAAATTTAAAAAAAAAATGTTATGATTATGAGTTCCATGGAGTTGATGATGAATAAGTGAGACACCCGTAATTGAAACTCATGTTATCCACAATAAACCGACTCTAGAAGCGTCTCCTTTTTGGTTTCACTCGAATAATACTAACACAGCTGCTTCCTGTGTAGCACATAAAAAATAATGTGCAGTGTTGCCAGCTTCACACTTTTATTACAACATTTTTGCCAATCCATGGAGCTGATAAAAGATACGGATTTCATGTGTTTCAGCGAATGTAATTCTTATACTAATAGGTTTACTTTCGATTTCATTACGGTTCGTTTCAAACTAAATTAGTGGTGAAGGATACTTATTAAAAATTAACTGTAGAACTAAATACAAATATTAAAAATATGCCTCGAAAATGAAAATGAAGATTAGTTTCATTCCATGGAGTTGACATTAAAAATATAAGCTAAATTACATGAATGTTATTCAAATGTGAAAGTCGACAGAACTGGCTTAGTTATAAGAGTTATAAGAAGTGTTTTAAGAAGCAAATAGAAGCGAAAAAAGTTATATTGGGCACATCTTTTGCAAGAAACTATACAGTAGCACAAAAATCCCCATTTCTGGAGAGCCTGAAGCATAAAAGGTTGGAAACCACTGACATAGTGTAGAGCTTCAGCATTTATTTCAAGTACAACAACTAATAGAATAGAATATTTGACGAAACGAAATTTTGGTCAATAATATTGGCACATTAAAGCTAGGCAAACTTGATACTGGTTTTATTAAATATTGGTTAGTAACAAAAGAGAGCATTGGAAGATGGGAGGAGTCATCAACCAATTTAGAAGCGTAATTGAACAAGGGTTGGTTCTTTCCCCTCCCATTTTTCTCCCCGATTATTGACCAATCAATAGTCTTTTGGCGGCCACAAAAGTTGTTTCTCATGCTAGAAGTCAATAGTATCGATTTTCAATACATCGGCAACTTTTTAAGAGTCTCTCCAACCATTGACTGCTGAGGTTTCTCTTTTCTTTAATATCGATGAAGGTGGATGCTGTCCACTAGAGCTGTGAAGTCTTTTACACCTACTCTCTCCCTACTCACACGCTTTGGAAAGTATCTGATGTTGCTGGCGTAAATGCGGTGTTGATCCAACTTCTTACTATAAACTTTCTCTCGCGTATCGAAAACTTATAACTAGGTTGTGAAAGTATTTCTAATAGTAATAATAATAGTAAAATGTTCTCTGTAGAATTATGTGCGTTCTCCTCTCCTTGTCAGCACCTACATCATGATCAGTTCCACATAGCACGTTAGCTTGTAACAAGACTGTCAGTCACTTGTTTTGATGTTGTTAAACTTGATATTGTGTTAAACTTGATAAACAAACTTCTTGGAACAAAATATGCGAAAAGGTTTGCTAATCTTGAAATCTAATTGAATTTTATTTCGTTGCACTGCCGTCTCGTCTTAGTGCGCTGAAGTCCCATCACGTGCTACGAATGTTTCGTCGTAAGCGAATCTCCGGCAGCTTCCACCCTTTCACTACAGCCATCTCATGTGAATCTGATGAACTAACTATATAAATTGCACTTAGAAAGCGAAGAAGGTCGAGTAGTTCAGTGTTCTCATGATTACAGCATCGGATCAGTGTTCCAAGGGGCCTCAGTTCAATTCCCACCCAGGTTAAAGTTTTTAACTTTTTTAAGAAGTACATTAAATTCTTCTTCCCTGTCCTCTGAAAGCTATTTCAGTTGTAAACTACATTGCTGGATTCAATCTTCTTTAGACATTTTTGGCTTGATTTTATATGTTTCCATCAAGTTGGCCCATTTGTCAAAGACAGCTTGCTTCACTTGTGAGCCTGGCTAAAATTGCTATATGGGGTTGTGTTCTGTGGAGAGGGAGCAAGTCCTTTAGGGTATGGTAAGCCCTGCCCATTCATCCCAATCTTACGCTTTTCAAGTCTTCTTCCGTTTCCTCATTGTCACCACAACCATACCTCCAATTGCACACCGTATCTAGTTCATGCGGACACAGTTCCTACCCAGTTTCCGTTTCACTTCCTTCTTGTCATATTATTCTTCGTATCTCACTTTCGGCATTCTTCTCTATGTCCACATTCGAATTCTTTCAATATTTGTTCTTCACTTCTTCACAGAGTCTACATCTCGGCTCTCATACAACAGTACACATCACAAACATTTAATTAATCTTTTTCTCATCGGTACACTAAGAAAGATTCTTCTTGTTGAATGCCTTTTTTGTCATCGATATTTTCACATTCATCTTTTACCATTTTTCATATTTTCACCTACAACACTTTCCTCTTTTATCTTCCTCTTTTCCAATTTTCTTGTTACTTGTGATTTTGTTTCTTCATCTAGTTACCAAACATCATTCCTTTAGATTTGTTAACATACTTCTTCACATCTTTTTTCTGTTAGCTCTTTAAACATTTTGTTAAGAACTCCATTCTTTGCAACAAGAACTATATCATCTTCAAATCAAATCCATTCCACTTTTCTTCTATCGACTGTAAAACACTACGTAACTGGTGGCATCTGTTAGCCGTTTGCGGAAGTGGTATAAAGAGCTCTCGGAAAGCACTGTTGCAAATGTAGCGAATTTGTCACTAAAACTAGCGATTTTGAATATTCATCTAGCTACCAAAACATTAGTAAGATTGCATTTTCTCTACTTTCATGTTGCTATTTAGCTATTTTCCAGGGATTATTATTGGCAACACTTACTGGCCACTAGTTGGCTAATGGGCAAGTCACTGTGACAGTGATTCAGTGCTTCCGGTTTCGGTACTGGTCCACCAAAAGTTTTATTTTTATTCTTTAAAAAAGAACAATACATTTTTTTTACTTTCTGCTGTCAAAAAAAAGCTTTGATAATGCGATTAGATTTCTTTCTTCCTTTTAAGCGATTAAAACAATACGTACTTTAAGCATTTCATAAAAGTCGCTTATTTTAGGCCAGAAAAAGTCAAGTTAGGCATTTGTTTTTTCTTAATACGCAATTGAAAACATTTATTGCATCAACCTGTCGCAACATATTCAACTGTCAATACATTATTGTTACGGGATTTCACTACAGGATTCTTTACGCTAGCAAGAGTACTGTGACGTCATGATAGTCCCTCTCTGCAGACACTCGTGTAAATCCTCTTCGGGATTTATAATAAATAGACACCTTACACCAGCGTTTATAGAACTAAAGATTATGTCAGATGTGACGGCATTGACTCCACCAAGGATATTAGAATATTAGATGATGTGCCAAAATTAAAAACAAAAAACAAAAACGAATCCAAGTATAAAACCTAGTCTGCCATCTTGGCCTGCACAATTAGAATTTAAAAGAATGAGAAAGGCTTAAAATAACAGTAATCAGTTTGTAAAACTGAGGTTTTACTTTTTTTTGTGATGCATAATCAATAGTGGTTGTATATAATTGACCAAATTAGTATATCAATATTTGAATTATTTATAAATAGCACTCTGCTAAATTATAACTGTGCGCACCAAGATGGCAGCCTCAAATTAATAATGTTTTCAGTTTTCTTCAATTCTGGGCTATCATCTCATTCTAATATCCTTGGTTGAGTCAATGACATCATGTCTGACACAATCTTTAGTTTCTTAGTAATGACATTACACATCATTCAATAATAATATCATTAATTTCATGTACAAAGGAGCAAAAGTCATTATTGCTTCATTACACGAGCCAGCTGCCAACGGAAATAATAACGGAAATGACGTCATCACAGGGAGTTAGCATAGAGAGTAAGCATTTTTGTGTTAAATGTGATGTATTCTGTTTGAATTGCGAATGATGAAGCAAATCTAACCTGACTTTTTAAACCTATTTCCGTGAATTGTTTAAAATATTGAAAATATGTATAACGAAACAAAATCTAACCTGACTTTCTAACCTAACCTATGTTTGTGATTTCTGTGAGATGATAAAAATGCAAATGGGAAGGTTTTCTTAATAAGTAAAAACAAGAAAAGTGCAGTTGTTTCAAAAGAAATGAGATAAAAGAATACGTGACTTGAGCGGAGACCGATCGCTGATCAGCGATCAGACACTCTTCCGACTAGGCGGAACCGCTAGCTGGGAGACAACGCTTTGACACGGATCGTTATCCTTCAGAATGCTAATAGATGGCACTGCGGTAAGTTGACGCCGCTTCGGTGGGTGGGGAATCCCCTCTATCATTACCAGTTTTTTTTTCAAGAGGTCAGGTAGGAATTAATCGCCCAGACTCTAGAAATATTCCTCAGAAAAAAATAAATAATTGAAGACTAGTAAAGAAAAATGTGATCTTCTCATAGAAACTGATTAGAAAATGCGTGCATATTAATTATATAAAGGGAATCCCATTTCTAATCTGTATGAGTCCGCCTGCAAGTGGCACCCTAGAAAGACTCCGCTTTGGATAAATGACCGAGCGGCCGTGACTCACTGGTAGAGCGTTGTCTTAGCATTCGGGAGGTCCTGAGATCGATCACAACCGCCGACTATCCTGACTGAGAATTTTCCAGGGTTTTCCTCAGTCACACAAGACAAACGTCGGGATAGTACCTACAAAATAGGCCCTGGCCCTCTAGCTTCCAAAATCATTTCCCCCACCCTATCTCGCCTTGAGCCTCAGATGCCTAAAGGTCTTAAAATTAAAAGATCGGATAAATGGGTAAATTACTCTTTTACTGGCTGCCCCTTTCCTCTTCTCAAGCACTGTGACGAGCTACCGGAAGTACCGAAACCTAAAATCGTATTGAAACATACTTATCTTGGTAAATCAATCCTTAAATGGAGACAAATTCAGTGTACTTTTTTTGTAGGTTCGACCGGTATAGAAGTGAAACAATTACACTAATATTGAGCTTCTAAGATGACCGAAGTAATAAACATAGCAAGTCTGAAGTAATTACAGCGCTGTTAACAGTAATGGAACTATGTAGTAATGAAAATATTACTGAGTATCTAAGATCCCTATTAGATGTAGTATCGACCAGAAGCAAAATAAACGTCTATTCATTCATGTATCGATACAGTTGAGAAGCTTTTGGAAAACATTAAATAAGGTAGGTATAGGCTACAGAAGACTGAAGAAAAGTGGCTTATTGTGAAAACACTGAAGAAATGCTAATTTCTTCGTAATCAGTCCCAGTGTTACCAGTCGAAAATTCACCATCGGTCATTTTCTTTGAATATGAGTGTACATATTTTTTCTTTTCTTTTTTTAGATTACGGTAGTAGGCCTCGGATAAAATCGGGAGAAGAACGCTGATTCTAGTGCTATTGCCAGCAATTCTCACTTAGGCTTTTAATAGTGTCCCACAGAAACCATAAAGTAAATGGCGAGATGGTACCTAGATTAAGATCGTGTCAACATGGTTCTCTCATCACTTTCCCTGTAATAATGCTTACTGAGGGATTTCCTCAAAGATATTTATTATAAGCTTAGACTATAGTATCATATTCAGTCCATCAAGCGAACGGCAGTAACACAGTTGTTAAGGTTCGATACTAGAGGCGATCATCTTGACTGAGGTTTTACCAGGATTTTCCTTAGTCATATCAGGCAAATGCAAGGATGGTACCTTCAATTTGGGCTCTGGACAATTCCTTTCCGCATCCTTTTCCCTACTCTATATCCTGGCTTGAGAAAGAGATGCGTACATGTCATAAACAACATCATATTCAAGTCAGTCGAAATAATGTAAGGTGAATAAATTTCGTCCCATAATTTTGGGAGTGTGATTCCGTGGTCTGGCAACATCGGATTGGTGTACCAGTGGAAATCTAGGTTCGAATCCCACCCAGGACAACTTTTTTTTTATTTTTAAGGAGTATATAATGTTTTTCGTTCTTGTCCTGTCAAGGTTATTTCAACCTTGATTCTTGTAAATTAGACTGCTTGATTAAACCTTCTTGGCGTGACTTACTAAGCTTGCAATAAGTTGTATCACTTGCCAAAGTATGCTTGATTCACTTGAGTCAAGGTCGAAATTGCTATGTGAGGTATATCTTTCAACACCAGAACAATATTTATGACGATTTGATCTTTTAAAATTATTTTTATCAGCATTAAATTTTGATTTGATATTGGCAAATACTGCATGTACATTAAGTTAGAATTTTCCCCGTTTAAGTTTTCACAATGCTTATGAATTTAATTTTAAAATTTTGCCTTGTCAGTAATTTTAGAAACGACATAACTCCACGTTTTACGTAAAGTGAGTTTTTCACTTGAAACGGTTCCCTGAGAATAACGCCATCATTTTGTTTAGAAACGAAGTAATTCGTCCTTACTAGTTCGGTAGAATAGCCACCACAAGATTTCGTTAATTTTAGAAACAACGTAACTCCTGGAGTTCTGTTGTTTCTATTCTTAATACCTGGCAACTCTGGCATCACATGGACTGGCAACGTGATCGTATCCTGTCACGTTTAACGTCCCATTGTTTTGACAATGAATGCTCCATTTCAACAGAAGTGATAAGAAGCAGCAGTCTAGTGATACAGTATTAAAAAAGTGTTGTTCCAGTTCATCGTGGAATAATTCTGAAAAAACAAATCCTAGGAAACGCAAGAAAGGTGTATGAAATAGAAGTGAGTATCAAAGTGAAGTGATAAAAATAAAGCGCGGGTTAAACGTAGTGAGTATGTAAATTATGCCGGACAAACAATTCCTGCAAGATAAATAGGACAGTTTTGCTGTTGCAAGAATGTATGTTTCTCGAAGATTAATGAGTTTGAACAAGTACACCTATTAGAGAGATTTAATGGCTTCACAATGAAAGATGAACAAGATATATATGTACAAGGGCTAATTGTAAGTGAACCAGTGTGGAGAAGATGACCTTCCAAAGATTCAAGTTCTATCAAACGCACCCATAGTTTTAAGTATTTTGTTATAGTTGATGATAAGAGAAACAAAGCCTGCCAGAAGGCATTCATCAATCTACATGATCTTAAAGAAGACAGTAGAATTGGCTGTCTCAGAGAGCTGTTGCTGGCAGGTAAGTCTCGAGTAGATTTAAGAGGTAAAAATCCAACCGCAAGTGCCAAACCTACTGATGTTAAAATGCTTATACATCAACACATTCAATCATATCCTACCAAACAGAGCCATTATTTAGAAAAAGAGAGGAACTATTTTTGATGTTAAACTGAATATTCAAATCACGTTTCAGTTATTCAAAGAGAAACATGGTGATGTAAACATTAATTACCAGTACTATGCTAAATATTTCGAAGAGCATTTTGAACTGAGTTTTGGTAGGTCACCTGCTGTACCTGCGAAGAATTGCAACAGGAAATAAAATCACCATTCCTAAATCAAGATGCAAAAAGGGTTGCTCAAGCAGAATTGGGGGTAAATAAAAGAAGGGCCAACAAATTTTATAATACTCTTCAAGGCTGCACGAAACTCTGTAAGGAAAGGGATGATGTTGCAGTTTTGACATTTGATTATATGCAAAATGTTTCGCTGCCTACGAGTTTGTGAAATAATCATACAATCAAGTTTGTGTCAAAAGTTTACAGTGACAATGTTAGGAATTTAAAGATATGATTAACTTCAAGGACTGGTGGCCTCGTCTCTATAAAAAGATTCTGTAAATTCCTCAGAATCCGATGGACTTCCTAGAGATAAGCGAATTGCATTTCAAATATCTTCATTCAGATATTTCTGTTGAGTTTCCTGGAACGGTAATAGCATCATCGTTCATTAATGCAATGGTGAAGCACACACATTCATTCTTCGAGCGATTGGGAAGCGAGATGTCACTTTGCCACAGACGAAAGCATACGAGAAGAAACGAGATGTCAGTGAAGCAAAACTTGCTGGATCTGAAGAAAATGCAACAGTACATTCCTGCGAAATAAAGATCATTTTATATGTACATTATTTCAGGAAACCCAAGCCTGTAACTTTTCCTTCAAGGACTAGGAAGGAGGACAAAGCTTTTTGTGCCTTCTTAGGAACAAGCAAAGAAGTGTAACCAGAACTGATTTATTATAAACAGACGTTGTATTGTGCAAGTTCTTTCTTTGTAAATTTATACTTCTTTTCTGTAGTTGACAACGCAATAGCATTTTCGTTAATTTCAGAAACAACGTAACTCCACCAACTTCAACGTCCGATTTATGCATGAAGGAGAGAGGTTTCAAGCTTTACTTTCATGTCGATTTATTTCGCAAACGGTATACTTGACATACTAACAAACAGAAGTTCGATTACTAGATGTAAATTTCAGCTAAAAACGTTTCTTGTCATTCCTGAAAATTTAGCGTACTTGGAGTTACGCTGTTTCTAAAATTACCGATTGTAGTTTGATCCTTATCAAGTATTTCAAAACTTATATGGATTTGCGCTATAAGTATGAATATTTCTTACAATGAATGCTTCTTCGGATAGATATACTTTTAAATTTATTTTTCCTTTAAGAAAGATGTTACGATAATAATGCTATTAACCGTGACGAATAATTACAATACAAGTTCTTGTCAGTAGCACCATCTACATGTCAAATCAAGAGATTCCATAAGTATAAAAGTACAAATTTTGCGGAAAGCCAGAAACAAAATGTTTGAATTAAAATAACCTTTTCTTTGGATGGTTGCATTTTGATTCGATTACATCAGAAGAACAAAACCCATTTCCCTTTCGATAGCTGAAATTGTTTCATGGGATCTTTCACCCAGATGACAGAAATCTCCTTACAGAACTTTCTCTGTGTCTTTTAGCAGAAACGTCACACTGTTTCTCCACCCATCCATTCTGGAAATGCGGGAAAGGTTTAAAACAATCAACTCTTTACCCAATGCTATTTCCTCAGAGAGGTGGGTGGATCGAGGAGTGGGGGGGGACCTAGGAAATAAGCAAGGCTACAATCCACTACGCTAAACAGCGAGATGAATTCTCTTCAGTGAGTGCTTAAGGGCACAGATGAGAGAAGAAGAAGAAGAAGAAGATAGAGATTCCAGACTAGCATTTGTGGGTGCAAAGAAAGAAGAAGAGACAGAGCAGGAAGCGGACAGGATTCAAGGACGGGGGAAGATGTTTTCAGTTGGGGGAGCGGGCGACGGAAGAGAACAGAACTGGAACTGGCAAGTGGATGTGAAGTCTGGAGAAAAGCAGAGAGATGGAAGAGGAGAGATTTTGTCTCCAGGCGGATGGAGAAAATTCTCCCTTTGTGAGAGTCGTTGATTTACGTACTCTTTGAGCGTCACACTAGTGCCATCTAGTAGGAGATCCCAAAAAGCCCGAGAGACAGAAAGAGTGATGGAGTTAGTCTTTAACAGTACATGTTTCCCTCTCTCTTTCTCACACACTTTCTGAAGGGGGCATACACTTTCTCTGATGAGAAAGCTAGAGCAAATGGCACTCGCTAGCCCAAACATTAGCACAAAACTATTAAATGTGAATTGAAATTGCAGGCCAGAGCTCCTACGAGAAAATGTTATGAATAGGAAATTAAGGTAACATTAGTTTGTGCTTGTGTACACATAATCAGGATAACAGCTGCGGTTGAAACAATAGAACACATACTGTGCGAAAATGACGTTAATCAGCGGGAGGAGCTTCTGTTGACATGTCTGCCGCAAAAGCTTATTTTTTTTCGACAAGTGTACATTTAGAGATGGGGAGGAAACTTGTAGGGAGAAAGAAAAGAGACAGAAGATATATAATGAACAAACAACACTAGAAGTGTATTGAAATAATTAAAAAAATATACGTGACCTGAATATATATATATACAAGTACAGTCATTAAATTTGTGGACTGGCACCTAGAATATAGGCAACCAGTAGAACCCAGATGTCGTCATGGTTGCTGTGCTCGGCGTAAACGTCCACACACACACACAGACACTTACACAGATCCACACTGACCTTCAAAATAGTCACCGTTGGCAGCGATGCACATCTGCCAACGTTCGTAGAGCCGTTGAAAACATGTTTGAAAAATGCTTGCGTTAGCAGACATCTCTCGTAGGGCATCCTTTGTGGCAGTGATGATCTCCTCGGGAGAATGAAAGTGACGTCCACGTACCTTAGCTTTCAAGCGGGGAAAGAGACCGAAATCGCATTGTGCGAGATCAGGTGAGTATGAAGGATGTGGCAAAACGGTGATCTGATGCCTTGCCAGCTCCTCCTGGACAAGGACAGAGCGATGTGCAGGAGCGTTGTCTTGCAGGAACATCAAGTTCTTCCTGTGCCAAAGTTCAGGAAGCTTACGATGTATTTACGCGCGTAGGTGGCGAAGAATCTCCTTGTAGCCAATCTTGTTGACAGTTGCTCCTTTTGGGATGAATTCCATGTGGACAATTCTCTGCGAGTCGAAAAACAGTTCAAGCATCACTTTTCCTTGTGACTTATCTTGTCTCGGGTTTTTGTGTTTTGGAGATGATGTCGATTTCTAGGTGGTTGCTTGTCTCGTTAGTTGTGGATCGTACAGGAAACACCATGTTTTGTCTCCTGTTATTATCCGGTTCAGGAACGTTCCATCGGGTCACCGCAAATGGTCATCCGCTCTTCACGTTGGTCTTTTATCAGCACATTGTGCTGGGTGACACGCGACATGTTAAAGTCATCCGCCAGAATTTTGTGACATGTACCACGACTGATCCGTACTGCTGCTGCGATGTCATCTACGACTGGGAGCGGTTAGCGCGCACCACCATTGCAACCTCTTTGATCTTGCGTTCAGTTCGGACTGTTGTTGGCCGACCAGTACGTTCATCATCCTATAAACTGTTTCTCCCCTCCGCAAAACGTTGGGGCAACTTAAACACAGCACTGCGGCCCAGGGCGTTGCCACCGTACACTTGCCTGATCATCTGCAATGTTTCTGTTGCGGATTTGCCTAGTTTTTGGCAGAACTTGATGTTTGATAGTTGCTCAAACTGCGACATTCTCCAAATCCACCGCGGTGCATTCAATGTCTGTTTACACTCAATGCACACCTGCCTCTTGCTGGATCGAGAGACGAACTTTCACTGATTACTCCAGGACGTCACGGCGCAGCTGTAGTACACCACTAGCGCCACACTGCGTCGAGTCCACGAACTTATTGCCTGTAGTGGTATAGATATATGCCAGAGCAGAAACGGGTCACCGGGTTTTAATTTTGTATCCGACCTGATCCTGTTGCTCTGAAGACATGGTAGAGGTTTTAGGAATTCCTTGCATTTGAGCAGTGTTTCTTTCAGGGGGTGACCAAAACGGGTGTTATACCGCCAGCACATGAAACACTGAAAAATTCCTAACACTAGTAATATCATATGGAAATAATCTCAAATCAATGGAAAGACCAAAAATACCAAAAACAGATCGAAAAGAAGATGCAAATAACCGTCGGCTAACGTAGTCGTGTGGTTTGAGGCTTTAATCAGTATTCGATCATCGGGTTCCTAGATCACAAAGAATGTCTTAGTCATTTGGATTAAGACCGGCTCAGTGAGATGACTTCGCTCAAAACCGGATTAAGCCAGGTCAATTCTAGTCCCCCGGTTTCAGCTCTGAATTATACATATACCGAAGATAATTGAATCACTGATTGAAACAGAAAAAATGTATCCGAATCACTTTTGTTTTGAGTTATCTTTTTTTTTTGCAAAGAAAAGATAATTCCCCCCCCCCAAAAAAAATAGAGGATGATTTATCAGAACGAACAGCAATAGGTCGAAGAATGAGCCTTTATCAATAAGACCCATCGGGCCGACGTCGGGCCAACCGCGTAACAGTTGCGCCACCGTTGGCCCGACGTCGGCTCGACTAGTGTTGCTGATAGGGAGACAAGGACCCGCTTTATTTAAAGACTGTAAAGAGATTTGTCGAAATTAGACGAGGAATTAAAGTTGATGAGAAGAAAACTGAAGTGGTTCTTCATTCAGAGAATGGAACAACACTTAACAAATGTCGTTGAGAGTACTACATTGGAAGCTGTGAGATACACTGAATGAAAATAAACGTAAATAAAAAGAAAGAGGTGGAGTTTGGAACTAATAGAACCTCCAATAATTATCAAAATAGGGAGGAGAAGAAAAAGAATAGGTCTTCAAGTATCTGGAAACTATTCTAAGTGAGGATGTGGAATGTGAAGAAAGAAAGACAAGTAAGATTAGAAATGTCAAAAAGGCATTTACTATGAAAAATAATATATATCATCAGTCGACTGATGATCAAAGGGTTCAGGAAAAGATTGATAAAATGTTTTGTATAGAGTCTTGTATGATATGGAGTTGACACATGAACCCTCCGAAAGAGTGCAGAAAGCTAATTGGAAGCCTTTGAAATGTGAACACGAGGAAGAATGGAAAAGATCAGTTGGATACAGAAAATACGACGTGAAGAAATGTTGAAGAAAGTAGACAAGAAACGAACAATAGTGCAGACAATAAAGAAAAAAAACTGTTTAGGACATTGACTGGACAGATATTCTTCATCAAAGGATACAATTGAAAGATATTTTTAAAAAAGAAAGAGGCAGAGGAAGAAGATGAATCCTGGATAGTATGAAGAAGGAAAGAAGGACGATCTTGTCTCAATTCCAGACTGTCTGAAACACTTTGTAGACAATATCAGCACCTTGATTAAAAGCTGATGTGAGATGACCATTGAGTGACAGAACGCCATTTTGATTTACGGGAAGAGATGAAGCAATTTCTTCAAGATCAAAAGTCAGTCTTGGCAGAACCTTGACTTACCACAAGGAATTGGAAGCTAAGCTTGCATACTTAGCTGACTGACATATTCTCCATCCTTAATTATTTAAATTTCTTTCTTCAGCAAACTAGTGTAGCTACTTTCAAAAATTAAGTGGATGGACTTAGGAAACAATGCATTGGGAAGAAAATATACTTAAAACGTTTCAGTTCCTAAAGATTTGTTAAACTATGGCTGACATAAACAACTTCCCAGCGTGTTGGTTGAAAGCTTTAACCAGTATTGTCAGCAGATGTAAGATCCACCGGAAGTGACTCTCAGCTCTAATCCTTTCATAGGAGACATGGACTACCACATCCTCATTCTACAGGACAAGGAACTTCTTTGCTATTGAATTCTTAATACCATGTTTAAAATCATTTTGCATATACAGAGTGTTGAAGAATTGACGGTCATAGATTGGTGGAATCACGTAATTTCTGGTCAAATATAAGCACAAGACGTAAAGGCTTAGAAAATTGTAATCGAGGTTGCAGCAAAGCTTATATTTGAGACAGTAACGCATAGAGTTCCTATGTAAGAGCTTCATTGCTAAGAAATGAGTATTCGGCATTAGACAATTAGAGAACTCCCCCTCTAAGGTGTAATTTTCAATCATAAATCTTTCTAATGATTTTGTTGAAATATGGCAATGATTTTACAAAAACACATTTCTGCTTGTATAAGGCAAGGGGCCCAAATTTCGTCCTCTTATGATTATCGTCCTGTGGGTAGGAGGGTGTTATTAGCGCCAGCATATGTGTGTTGGGGAAGACAAACAAAGCGAGTTGTGAACGTGTAGTGATCCAGAAAGTGTTTGTTGTTTTTCTTCGATGAGTTTGTTTTCCTGTGAAGGTTAGGTCTTGCAACGTGATTATACATAGTCGCCTAGTGTAAACGTAGCTTTTACATATGCTGCATGTCATTGGTGTAGGTAAGTAGTCTACAGAAGCATATGTGTGCTGTTTGTCGTCAGGTTCACTGATTAAGAAGGTGCTCACCGCCATGTTCGTTTACGGGATGTATCTAATTTCGACCGTCTTGCCGGCCGGGTGGTCGAGCGGTCTGCGGCGGTAGGCTATCGACTCAACGGTCCCGGGTTCGAGTCCCGGCACGGGCATGGGTGTGGATTTTAACACTTAACAACTAAAGGCAAATCGTGACGGGCCGAAGTCCAAAGTTACTAAACTGGCCCATATAAAAATAAAGTTTACCAAAGTTTATCGACCGTCTTCTTGCTCCTAATTCCATCCCCCAGATGAAACATGCTTTCGCGACGAAAACAGCGTGTAATTTATTTTTGCTACGTTTTTTAACAACTAACGTACCATCTTGAACGCATACTTTTATTTAATATTATTCGTTGGCAAGCAAACTATATTATTCAATATTTGTGAGTTTTACTAAATACATGTTTCCTATTTTCTATCGATATACACTTTCTGTAGAAATTCACAATTTTGACATGTCTTTTTGTAACTCTTACGTATCATGTTGAAAAACAAACAAACATATTTGCGAACTCATACTTACCTACTTTTTATCTGTTTTGTTTTTATAGGTGACGAAATTAAGAATACTTTTTCCGATCTAACACTATTGCAATTACGTTTCTTGCACGTGAACAATTACTTATATAGACGATTTGACTTGGTTTCCAGGTTAAGGGATCATTAACAAAGAACCGTCAAAATTTGGAGCTGTTACGTCATTTCATATGTTTTTTCAGGTACGAAAATGTAAGTAAGGGGCGAAATTTGGGCCACCAACCTTACATTCCGAAATTATACATGTTTCAACACTTTTTTCTAAGAAACTTGTTTATTCTTTCGGCCTGAGGAATTCACCTCGTCAAATTAGCACCATGACTTTCGAAACACCCTGTATTTTTTATGACGTCATACTCTGACTTCACAAAAAAAATCTTAGGTCTTACCTTCCATCACAGGCTCTATTAAATAAATAAATAAATAAATACATAAACATATGTTGATGAAATATGAGAAGGTTAATTTTAAATTTCGTAAAGGATTGTTTATTTATGTCTCCAAGATGCGAAGTTCAAAACCCTTTAAACTGAATTTTATTATTTTTCTTCGAGCATACCGTTTTACACAAGATGTTCAGCCCGCAAGGGAGCAGCAAAAGTACCAAGTGACTGGCTGGTTACTCGGTGGAAAATGCAGAAGTATAATAAAACGAGATAACTCGGCAACCATGGTTGGCGTCTGGATTTCGTCGTAATTTCATTATCTCGCACGGGGGATGATTATTAACTAGATTACGCTAAGCCGTTCTTTTTTTTGTTGTTGTCAAGAATTCCTTTTTTTTTCATGTTAATTATAATCATGTTCTAGAAGCTGGTCTTTGAAATGAAGTTACAAAAATATTTTCACTATGGAGGTTACTCCCCCCCTGTCTCCCCCTTAAGCTACCATAATAATACACAGGGTAGTCGTAAAGTTTCTCTCTGAATACACACTGTAACAGAATTCCGAACAACAAAAGCCTAGATGAGGTAGTTCAGTTTGTGAAAAAAAAGGTTCTCATTAGGAAGGTCCTGGGTTCGAATGCAGCTGTCACCCACCCACACTGGGACTCGAAGTAAATAAAGCAAAGTGGCATTTTCTTACTTACTAGAAAAAAACAGTTTTTATGTAAAACAAAACGTCTCACCATTTATAAACACCCAGTAGAAGAACTAAGCAATGTGTTTGAACTTTGATGCTTATATACGTTATAGCTCTAACAACATATATCGTTATTCCTGTAAAAACGCATTTAAAAAAAACCAAATGGCACTTAGTGTTCTATTTGCTTTAAATCTTCGTATTTCCTCAGCATGGGCGTATTTATGTGGGGCATGGAAGCATTGCCCCCCCACAGTCATTTCAGAATGGCCTTATTTTTTCTTTTCTAAACGATAGCTTTCAAATTTATCATACCCTTAAAGTAACTGCCACCCCAATCCCCCCCCCCCGCGAGGTCTCTCTTTTAATTTGGTCAGAAATTTGTCACCTACACATTACAAGAACACATGCATCTCATCAAGCGGCCGTAGCTCAAGGGTAGAGCGTTGGCTTCGCTTTCGGGAGGTCCTGAGTTCAATCCCAAGGGTCGTCTATCCTGACTGAGGTGTTCTAGGGTTTTCCCCAGTCATACCAGGCAAATGCCGGGATAGTACCTCAAACTAGGCTCTGGTCGACCCCATCCCATCTTGAGCATTAGATAGCTAAAGACCATAAAATAAATTCAAATTCCAGATTATGCATTTCGCTCCACTGCTATCAGTACAAATCTATAACCCAAAAGTCCCTGAGCAAAGTGAAACGATGGTGGTTGCCATTGCCTTCAATCGGATGAAGATTACGTCCCAAGGACAGGACGTACAATTTAACATGGATTTCGAAATACTTGTCCCTCCATCGGGTATCGAACCTGGTACCCCTTGATTACAACATTACCACTCACTCACAAGGGACGATTGCGTTACAATTAAAAACAATTTTTATCTAATAAATTTCTTTATCAACTTAAAACACCCCACAGCCATTCTCCAATTTAATTAAGCCGAGTTGAATCAACAACACTCAATTTCGAGATGAACTCAATATTGGTGGCATATCTTAACAGGTTTCCTCCTCTCTCATATTATGTGTTGGAGCATTGGATTACTGTTTGCGAATTCTTTTTTTTATATTTTTGGGGTAGTTTTTACACTTATGGAGAACCCTCTGTAAAGTGTGCTCTTGAAATAATACGACAAGCTTTGGGAGGTGATTATGCACATGAAAACAATAAAAATGTTCCTTTCAAAAATTTCGAGAAAATGGATAATTTTGGAGCTGCAGGACCTCAAACCTAGCAAGGAATCGTGACAAATGACGTAATATCTTGACAAGTAAAGATGTAGTCTGTGTCGGCTTAAAAAAATCACATTTAAATGGTATCCAAAAGAATAATTTAAAATTTTTTGAAAAACATACTTTTCTAAAAAGTAAAAAAATAATAATTTTGTTTATGCATGACCAAAAAGAAAAGCATAGGGCGCGATCTTATATACAGTCACTTTGTAACATTCACCATGCTTTTCTTTTTAGTCATGCGTAAACAAAATTATATATTTTACTTTTTAGCATGAATTGTTTAAAAAAAGTATGTTCTTAAAAAGTTAAAAAAAAATTCAAGTTATTTCGGTGTTCGGATACTTTTTCTCAAGCTAATCTTATCACCAAAATCCTAAAATGTTCTGCAGCCAGTCAAACGCAACATTGTTGCGGGTTAGTATTTATTTTAGGATAGAGAAGTTCTTACTAAAGAATAAAATAAAAATGCTTTTAAAATATATAAATATATGAAAGTAACAATGGAATATTGTATTGTTATCCAACTTACGTTTCTGTGCAAAAATTTCATCATTGTATGACGTCGGGAAATGAGTCAAATTAACGTTGCAAGATTTGAATTTTGAACTAAAGAAAGGTCTGTAAAAATGTATTGAAGTAATGTTTATGATTCAAAAGTCCACTTTAGAAAAGATTCCCCCAGAAAAACGTTCAGAGTTTCTTCCAGGATTTTCAATTTGGGGAAGTAAAGGCAAATTGAGGGTGAGGGTTTTGATGGTTCTTATTGACTTTCAAGCGTAGAAATCTTAAAGCATGGTGTATGTGCTCAAAACTTTGGAGGAAGACACCCTCTTCGGAACGGCGGGGAGGGTCTAGCCGAATCTCCGCTCTCATTGTAAAGAAATTGTCATTGTAGGACAGACAAGAATATGAATCTTATCTGCTCTCTTCAACGCAATCGTAAAGATTGCTGAAATGCATTCTTTGGGGACCACTTTGACTGTAATTTGCTAAGACAACACAGCTTAAGATATTGTGTCATTTGTAAACGACGCGGCGAAAAATTTTGAGCGCTTATAGCTTCGACACAATGCATTTTTCAAATTTTCTTGAAATAAAAGTTTCCCTTGGATTAATGCGAATAATCACGTACCGCAATTTCCATTATCATTTCAGGTACACAATGCAAGATTCAGTAAGTTCCGCATAGACATATTTCCCCTACATAAGATATGGTTTAATAGTGGAAGTATAGAAATCTTCCTCTAAGTATTTTTAAATCAGACACTCTATTGAAATACATGTATTGGATACAAATTAGATAGTAATTAGCTAAAGCAACACGTTTTCATCATTATTTGTGAAGATATGACGTCATTTTTGACGATGTCTTGTTTAATTTGCGTGCCTTTTGTCCTGACACTGCGCCATTTCTGAATATTTTTCAAAGCAACTTTTCTCTTGTTTGTGAGGTTCGTTACAAGATTGTATGCTTTAAGTGTGCTATTTATGAAACACCCTGTATATACATGTGTTTATGTTTAAGTGTGCAATATATATGTATGTGGGGGTTGCAGGAACATATTACCTTAAAATAATCTTTTTAGTGCCTTTTATTATACGGTGCATACATGAGTTATCCAGAACTATCTTTGAATAGTATTGTATAGTCTCAAATATACTGACGCCTCAATTTAAAATCAATAATAGTGACAACATATTTCATGTACACGCGCAATTATAATTTCTCTAAACCAAAAATATTTAAAACGATAGACAATTTTGTAAGGTACAAAAAAAATAGTAAAATTCCTGGAATGTCCACATCGGACGCCATATTTTAAAACCTAAAATATAAAATTTAGAATTTAAGTTCTACACTAAAATATCTTACAAGAATATTATGCCAAAATTTGACATTAATATTTCGCAGTAAAAAGAAAAATTTTAAAATTGAGAAAAAAAGTCTTACGTGTGCACCGCGAAACATTTTCTTTTTTAAAAAAAAATGGGATATCACAATTCTCATTTAATTAAAAATAAGAACATACCACTTAGGAATAAGATTACTGATGAAATTTGCAAATTAGTATGCTCTCATTTTTAATTAAACGAGTGTTGAAATCTGATTTCTTAAAAAAGAAAGTTTTTCTGTGTACAAGACCATAACTTTTTTTCTCAATGATACGAAAGCGTTTTTTTTTTACCGTCTTGTTTTTAACAGGAAATGTCTCCTTTTTGGACGTCATTTTTAAAAAGTTACAACATTTCGAAAAAAAAATGTAATCCAGATTTTTTAAATATGTTGCACGTGTTTGAATTTAATTTGTAAGACCTTTATTTAACTATAGGTCAGACCTCAAAATTTTTCACGTGTTGTTATATCGACTGTGTGTACGTACCAAATAAGTACTATTAGCATAAATACAGGGTAAGACAATTCTACGAACAGTGAAGTTATTGTACAGAAATTTGCCACATAACTATTAAATTAGGATATGTAAAAAAGATTCCGTGACCTCAAATAAAATTATAATAACTATAATGGAATAAGTAGTTTTGGTTAAACTAAACATTAACGTCTTAATGTTCCTTGGTTTGTAGTAATTTGAGTTAAACCAAACATTAACGAATTGAAAGGATTAAATAATGCTGAAGAAAGGAATTGTTAATATATGCTACAGCCACCTATCGGGAAGATAACAGTACTACATAAAACAGGGTTGCATCTATGTGCATTTACGACATCGTCACATGAAATCATTTCTTGTCATTATTTTAGATGGTGAATTTCACATCTACTGTAATTATTAACATAATGAAATGAATAATTCGTAAGGCTTTTCATATTCACATTGTTATAAGAATTAAAAACAATACGATTATATGAGGAGTGTTCATTGCTAATATTTTTCCCGACCATTTTTTTTTTTACAGCTTCAAGAAGTGTTAAATAATTATACCTTTTTTATCAGTAGATACGAAGTTTATTCTTTTTACGTTTTTTTTTTTTGGAGAGAAAGATTTTTTTTCTCTCCATAGCGATGAATGCTTGTTCATTTTATACGGATCATTTAAAAATTTGGTTTCAAAATGGTCTTGTTCTGGGCGCGCAATGTGTGACTATAAACACAATAATAAAAGCTTTTTATTACGTGTTTTTTTTAGATTGGTTTAAGCATGTATAGAACATGTATTATTTAACACTTAATGTATTTTAATTTCTTTTCAAGTGATGTGAACGTTGTTTCATATCTAGTATCCTTATTATTTCGATTGGTCAGGAGAATAAAAAAAAACCATGAAAATGTAAAAAAAAACTTAATTCTTTTTTGTGAGAGCAGAAATTAAATGAAAACTGGTAAAGCAAAATGTAAGAACTTAATGGCTAAGAAAAAAAAGTAATTTGTATGGTTCAAAAGAGGTTATATGCCACGTAATGTGAATTATAATCTCTCTCTCTCTGAGTGTGTGTGTGTCTTATATTATACAGGATACACAAAGAAATACGGTTTCATTGATGGGATCCGAACAGAACCCTAAATGTGGTGAGGAACTGCTCGCGCATGCGCAGAACTGGTGCCAATAAGTCACTCAGCGTCTGATGAGCTTAACGAAGTCCATACGAAATGAATTCTCAGTATTCTAGTATTAGGAAATATCCTCATGGAAGACTACCATTCAACAAGAAGCGAACTATTATTATGATAGCCGCTTCCGGTGGTCTAGTTATTTTGGTTTGCGGATTTCAGTTTGACTCCCGCTGACGATTATCCTATCCAGGATTTTCCTTCAGTTTCAGTCGAATTGGACCTCAGCTAAAGCCCTTCCCTCTATTATCCTTATTTCAGGATGTGTGTTCACCAATCTTCCGACATGAGCCAGGATGTTTCCTTGTTAGTAAAAGCGGTCTAAGGAGTATAGAATAGAACAAAGATTCAGGTCACAATTTTCTACCAAATGATGATGATCTTGGTGTGATTGAACGAGTTCGACACAAGTGTATGACGTACACATTCCTGACTATTGATATTCCAATATATTGTATGTAAATGGTATCAAAAGTCAAGGAAAAGAAACAATTCAATGTTGTGTGGATAGAAAAACAATATCATGTCACTTATTAGTTGGGTGAAAGAATACGCTGTTCATGGACATACGACTGTCAATGGACATCAGTTTAAGGGTCAGTTCTACAATCGTCCGCTAAACTTCTAGTCAGCGCTAAGCTGACGCGAAATCCCATTTTGCGTACTCTCATTGGCCAAAAGCAGACTTGGACTCAATTTAGCGCTGACTCGAAGTTTAGCGGTCGATTGTAGAACTGACTCTAAATGGTTAATCATTCAGAGTCTACGTGTAGAACGTAGAGAAACAGTGATAATGAAATTCAAATACATGCTAAATGGCGTAGAGGATTGGGAGAGAATGGACTTTGACAAGACAAAAGAAATGACGCTCTTCATCCACACATTGTGTTGGTCCAGTTATTTTATATCAAGATGGAAAGAAAGGAAACTTCTTCATTATATACCACCAGAGATTTTTTCCAGAATCTTGTATACCAGGAAAAAGTTAATGGAGGAGATGTTTATTTATAGATAGAAGAAGGACAATGATAAAACGTATACAAAAAAAAAAGGTTCGGTGCAAAGGGAATGAGATTTAGTTAGTTTTATGCTCTGTATTGCGATGACGTTGTATGCTATAAACAGTTGACATGAATAAAACAGACATGTTCTCCTCAAGTTCTACCACTTAACAATTAGAAGAACAGAAATATTGTACCTGTTCGAGCCCTGATAAGTTTTGTATGTTTATAATTATATTTTTCTCCTGTTACTGAATGTCTATTACAGCTAATAAAGTACATTGTGTATGTATACTATTTGTAATGTATGACATATGCAAGAAAAATGCAGTATTCTTGTAATATGAGATTATGGATGGTCGTGAAACATTTCACTCAAGAGCTCAAATTTCCAACAACATTTATTTTCTTATTTTGTCTCTGTTGACATTTTCAAGAAACATAATTTGTTTAGTATTTTTGAAGGTTCATAAGAGCTCTATTTAGACTATATTACAATAGGTTTCATATTTATTTTAGATATCAACCTTTGGTCAAATGTTATGTATTACGCACTGTATTAGTAATACATTATGATTATAAAACTAGTGTTTGATCCTGACAGATGAACTAAAATTGCGTGTATTTGACTTTAAGGTTCTGAGAAAGGAAAACCGGTCGAGATGACAGGAGAATAAAGAAACCATGCTGAACAACATATTTAATCATGATTGGTAACTTTGAGGAAAGGAGTGCGCTGGGAAGACCGAAAAATCTTTGGAATAACAATAATAGAAGAGATCTTCGAAAGGTGAAACTTGCCAGAATATACCGTAAGCCAATGGTGAAAGCGTTTCTGTGGCGATTATATTGTGAGTTCCGTAAGCCATTGAGTTTGGCAGTTATTTAATTAATTAACTAACTTTATACAACTAATTAACTCTTTACTGCGTGGCTTCAAGTCTTGGGACAGGAGGGAAATGTTTCTGTTTGGTTTTGTAAAGCTTTCCTCTGTACATGTATATATTATCCAAAATTTAGGCAGGAGGAAAAAAGACTTTCAAACGTATTTTTGCATAAAGATCATTTTATCGTACCTATAAAAACTAGTAACGTTAACAATTGCACAATAGATGGTATTGCTTATTCTCAAAAATTATATTTTGGAAATATCTTTGTGTGACGGATATAATTTGACTTCTTCAGCCGAGTAACTAAATTTTATTTTCTCAAAGAAGAGAACCCATACTACCCAGCTACAAAATACAGTGGCAAGAATTATAAAAGTTAAAAATTCCCAAAAATGTAAAAAAAAAACTCCATTTTTAATAATAAGATGGTTTGAAAACAACGAGCAGTTTTGAAGAATAATATGTTAAAACGAGGATCTTTTTAAAAGAATATAATTTTGAAAAACTATAACGATCCGCTCAGGCTGATAGTATATAATGTAACACACAGTATATATTTTTTCATAGCCATGAATGCATCAAAAATAAATAAATACAGTAAAACCTCTGTTAACCGAAACGGCAAGAAAATCGAAAAAGATAAAATTTGAAATGCTAACAGAAAAAGATTTAACAGAATGCTAACAGAAATGCAATTTAGTTGTATAAGAAGTTATCCAACTGTAGAAGCATTTAAAGCTATATTCAAAGTCTGTTATATGCGTAATCTAAACGTGTATTTCTTATCATTGCCTTCAATTTTTTCACTTTAAACTTTGAAAATATACACAATTTTTAAACCGAAAGTTTTGTTACCCGAAATAACCTCCGTCCTCTTTATTTTGGATAACAGAGGTTCTACTGTAAAGCGAAAACATCTTTATGGAAAACTAACTACTTTTGTATTAGTTATACATACACTTTTATTTTATCGTATGTTTTCAGAAGAACGTTTGAAAAACGTTTAAGATGCCTGAACTAGTGTACTGAGTTGAGGGAGATTCAAAAGTACAGACAAAAAAGGCACCACAAAAAAGTATAGTTTAAAACTTCAAGTATCAGTAAAGTTTATTTGTCTAGGTGACCGCTAGGTGACAGCGTCGGTTGCTACCCCAAAGTTACTCCACTTTGACATTGCTGAAGATGATTTACTAAAGCGGAAATGTTATAAAACATGTTATAATAATATAAAGAGAACTCCAAAGACTACCATTATGTATGTACATCCATTCTGTCAACACTATAATAATTCTACACAAACCATGTGCAGTTAATCCTGTAATAGAAGAGGTAGTCTTAGCGCAGTTGGTCCTCCAACTTCAGAGTAAAATTGATAATAGAAACTCTTGAGCGCGTCGAGTATGGAATGAATAAAAACAAATATATGTAAAGTTATAGACATTGCATGACATCTACAGGTGGAATAGAACGTTAACAGCACTATCGCGTATGTCCACCGCCAGCGGCTGACGCCGCCCAGCTTCCTTCCGACGCAACGTGTCTGCCTTGCACACCGAGCGAACCTGACTTAATTATATATACATCCGAGCTTTTAGTAGCTTCTCAAGCAATTATTAATAATAGATATGAACATATAAAATATATTTTATTAAAGAAAAAATCTTGACCCCCGCCGGGATTCGAATCCGAGTTTTCTATTTAGCAAGCCAACGTCTTTCCACTGCACCACGCTCCTACCTAGCAAACGGTGGTTGGTTCGTTGCATTTATATAAAATGAACATGTTACGTAAGAAGTCAGAGAAGTCATGTGTACAAGATGGCGGCCTCGCGTACGTTATTTATTCCATCCGCAACGCAAGTATTTTTTCCCAAGCACGTGTTTATATTTTCCCAACTACCCTTTTTTTTCATTTGCGTGTGCAATAAAAACCACCTAACCTGACTTACTTCACCTACACGTGCCCTTGGTTACTAATTTTATTAAATTTCCTATTGCTTATATACACAAGAAAAAAAGACATTCTTACTTGAAAAAAAATATGTAAATATTACCACACCAGGATTCGATTCCAGGACCTCAGGATCAGCTTTTCGATACGTTAGCCATTATAGCAAGCTAACAACACTGGGCGAAGAATTTGGTCTCCTCAATCGTGACCAAATGGCAAACCACATACAATACAAAAAGGTATCTGGGGGGGGGGGGAACTTGCATCCGCGGCAGTCTTCTCTATTAATTACCTACTGTTGAGGTGCACAGTTGATAACACAAACCGTAGGCTGCTGAAAAGCGCTTTCGGTTCAAATATCTCTGCACAAGTGCTACGATAGTGGGCCGTAGTCCACCAGCTTTGTGCATTCCCTGGAATGGGACATGTCAACTGCTTATCGGGGAAAATTCACGACACGTTTAATTATTATTTCCTGTTGGGGGAGTCTTCATAATAAACGTGCGACTGAGAATCTCTAATCCAGACGGACTTCCAAATATTAGATGAGTGAAAAGGAGCCCTTGAAGCGTTATTAAAAGTATATCAAACATTATATTTTTAGATGACATTCATTGTAACGGTCCAGATACCTGTACGTGCTAGACCACAGTTAAGTTTTCGCTTTAAATGATTAATTTTTTATACATAAAATAAGATGGCTAATCTTTTGACAGTCTGAACCAGAGCTGAAACGGGTCATAGGGTCAATCGGGACAAGTTTTGGACCGGATCTATGCTTGAGACCCAGCCTGACCCGACGACCCGGTTACCCAGAGAGCAAAGCAGGGTTTTTAATTATTTCCTAATACGATTCGCCGTCTGAACAGTGTTTTCTTCTGAGCTAACCAGAAACGGGGGTTTTATCTCGAAGAGCAGAAAGAATATGACACCAAAAACTTCAAAAAACAACAGTCAAATCTTACGGAAAAAGTCTTACGCGTATCCCCGAAAACAGCAACATTATAACGGGAGGTATGCATATAACACCCTCTCGATAAGTCTATTCTGAAAAACTGGGTTACCGAGTTCGTCTAATCATTCGGGTCAAGTTTCGAACCGGGTCACCTAAGTCCGCTCTGGTCTGAATCGCCATGATAAATTTCGCCATAATATTCAAAGACTGACAACAAATAAAATTTATGGAATACAATGATACATTTTTAGTAATTATAAGCCCTCTGTGATAAATTAAAGTTCGTTAAGGTCAGCAACAGTACAAGTCCAATTGTTCCACTTCGATGACTCGCCCGATTTCGACCCGATGACACATTTGTTTATACAATAATATTTATATAGATTCTCACAACAGCTCTTTTGAAAGCGTACAAAACGATTGCATTAATAGCAAATACACGAAAACTAAAACAATATTGCAGATATATCAAGACAGGAATATTGGCCTTCCTTTGTTTCTTCACTAATTTATTTGTATTAGGTTTGTGCAGAAATTCTGTCAGTGTTCTTACTATTCAATACAATCACTAACCATGAATCAAGCGAGTCACTAATTCCAAACACTAATAAATAATATAGTCTCCACCATTCTATAATTCTATACGATTGTCTCCCATCGTTCAGGGACCTTCGTGATATGCGTGTGGTAAAAACCCACTGGTTTCTGGACTAAGGAATCATCAAGCCAAGAGTACAATGCCACGTCGTCGGTGTAGGATCTGCCACACAACGCGTTTCACAGCGCACGAAACATATGATAATTCGAAGGCGTGAGTCTGGGGGTATGCAAAATGTATGAAGACCTGAGGAATTATTTTCGTCATGGTTACAGGGTAAGGTGTGTCGTTTTCCATCTGGAGAATCACGGGAAGACTTATTGCTGGTCGTTCTTCGCAATAGCCACCTGATATTGACGCAGTTGTTTGTAATACAGCGCAGTATTTATTGACACATTCCTGGGCAGCAGCTAAATAAAAGTGATTGATTCCTTTTTGGTCCCACCAAATGGACAATGATTTGGGTGGATGCAGTTCACTTTTCGCACGAGAAGTCCCTTTACTGTTTAGGATAAACTATTGTTTTCTGTGTGTGACGTTGATGTGCAGGCACCAGTTTGTGTCACCCGTAACAGCTCTGGACAAAAAGGGATGATGTTGTTGGTGAGCAATGACGACCGAATAAGGAGGCACAGCTGGCTACACGTTGACCTTGGTTTTTGTCGCTGAGCATGTTGGGAATCCAAGCACGAAGTTTCTGCACCTTCTCCATGAAGTGAAGGTAACTGGTGACGTCTGTATGGTTACGGTCTATCTGTGTGACCGATTCCAATGTCGTTTGGTGTAGATCCGCATGAATTAGCACGTTCAATCAATAATCATGAAATCCGAGTACCGTCCAGACCGTGGGTCGTCATCTCACCTCTCTTGAAACCACTTTTGGGCAGTCATCTTACTAGTTGCGTTGTCGTCACACACTACACAAAAGTTTTCGGCGTCCTCCAGGGCTGCCACACCTCGATTTAATTCCAACGAAATAATGCGCGAGAAATATTCGTTCTTCTTGACTTAATACTGTAACTTCAATCACCCACAACAAAAAGAAATGAAGCGAAAAGAAGAGAAAAATGAAAACCGATGGTTGAACCTATCATGGATTAACAAAGAACCATAGTGTGCAGTGTACACAGAATAAAGGCAGCAACAACTTGTTCAAAGGGGATATTACTTAGCAGACAGAATTTATGCACCAATCCAATATAAAATACTAAATAAAATAATTTATAAATAAATAGAGTTTAGGCTCAAACGCTGCTTTGTGACACTTTGATGCACTTGGATTCACATTTATTTTTCCTGACGTAATTTGTGTTTTCTAGTGTGCCCTACATATATTTCTTGTCCTGTTAGATAAACTGTTGGATTCCTTTTCGCTTGATTTCCAGAGCCACTTGTAGCTTTGCTCCAAACGGAACATTCTGCTTTGCATACGTGATACACGCAGTGGAGCAAGCGGAAATCTATAACAGTGTACTCTGGTGGTGGTTGCCGTCTTTTCTGTCGGAAAACGAAAAGAAGAAAAAGAAGAAGATTTGGAAGTCTTGGCCTGTTCCGTTTTCCAGTCCCATGTGTCAACATTGAATGACGGCAGCCAAAGGCATGCACTGGAAGGAATTTAGAGCAATGGGGAATGGTGGAAGGAGATTGCAACCAAGATGTGGGTTCCAGGCAGTGTGTCAAACTGCGAAGATTTATTGACTAAATTTGAAAGAAACACAACGTGAGGATTTTTTTGTTTATTTAACCATAATTTTGTGTAATTGCCTATTTATGAAGTTAAGAAAAAAACATGGCCAAGAAAGGAGTGTTTGGGACGTTTCGGAAAACAGTCTGTCTGTTTCCTCAGGTAAATGGTAGTGAATAAAGTATGAAAAAGAAGTTATTTGTCGATATGCATGTCGTTTCTAGTAATAGTCCGTATGCAGTGTGCAGTTATATGTAGTAATACATGCCTTGATTAGAGATATCGTGCATGACTAGAACTGTATGTAGTATGCAATTATGTGTAGCAGCATATGTCGTTATTAGCAAGAGCGTGCACCATTAAAGCCCTATGTTGCGCATATACCCATTTGTAACCGTATGCGTTTAATGTAGAAATAGTGTGCGTGATTAAATCCATGTGTAGCCCATACAGCTATGTGAAACCGTATGTGTTGAGTGTAATGGTGGCGTGCACCAATACAGATCTATGTAACGAATATAGCCGTCTGTACCTGTATGTGCAGAGTGCAAAGGTAGCTTGCGTGATAAAGTCCTTCTTAGCGCATACTGCTGTGTGTAGCTGAGTGTTTTGAGGGTAGCAAAAAGGGGGGGGGGCGTGATTAAAAACTCTCTGTAGCGCATGAAGTCGTGTGTAACCGATTGTGTTAAGTGTAACTGTAGCGTGCGTGAGTAAAGCCTTGTGAAGCTCATACAGTCGTGTGTAGCAGTATATGTTCAGTGTAGCGAAAGCGTACGTGAGTAAAGTCATGTGTAGCGCACACAACTGTGTGTACCTGTATGTGCTGATTGTATAGATAGCGTGTAACGCCCTGTGTAACGTTCACAAACGTGACAGCTATATGCGTTGAGTGTAGCGATAGCGTATGTGAGTAGAGCCCTATGTAGCGCATACAGACATGTGTAGCAATATATGTCGTGATTAGCGATAGCATGAGTGAGTAAAACCTGTGTAGCGCATACATCCGTGTGAACCTGTATGTGTTGAGTGTAACGATAGGTTGGATGATTAAAGTAACACATACAGCCATGACAGGGTTGAGTGCAGCGATAGCGTGCGTGAGTAAATCCATGTGTAGCGCATACAGTCGTGTGTAGCAGTGTATGTTGTGATTAACGATAGCGTCAATATGTAGTGCATACAGCCGTATTGTACCTGTACATTATTCGCGATGTTTCAGCACGTATCAGTAGAAATAATCAGTGACATTTAGACATTAAAACATTTAGACATGTTTGAAATTGTAGCTACTCCGAATTGTCAGTGACACGTGACGCTGCTGCAACGAAAGTAATATTTTTATATAATTAAAGTACGTTATGTTACTAATTAATACACTTCTATTACTGATTAAAGCTGTAGCCAGTAAGCTAATATAATTAATATAAAAAAGACATCCTATTCCCAGAACGTTGCAAATGTGTAAACAATGAATGGTAAATACTGCTGGTATAACGCAAAACGATTAAATGGCTGTGTAGTCAGCAGATGGCGGTAGATACGTCCTGCAAAATCATGATATAAGTGGCAACGTTGGCTCTGACAGTAAAGAGATAATTGAGCTATGTAGCTCTCACTTCTTCTGCTTAATGAAATATGTTAGTAAAAGACTGTACGAGGGTCAACATTTTTTAAAAACAATAATCCAAGCTCTGTATCTCAATGGTTTATAATTGTATTCGTCGCAAGTAAGTGAACTATATAAAAACCTAAGTAAATATTACATAATGCTACTATAATTAATGAAATGCTATATTTTAATTATATTTTTCTTTCTTACCCGAAAATGTTTGCAAATATCAAAATTCTTTACGTAAACAGAAATTAACAGAAGGGCTTATCCGACCTTTGCTTATCCAATATTTCGTATTATCTGTCCGACACACCATCGAAAAAAATATCACTCGACAACAAGAACTGCAAGTGGTGAACGAAGTCTATTTTCTGTTGCTCCCGAATTGAATTTATTTTAAGGCCTTTAGGCAACTATGGCTCAGGCCGTATGGATGATAATGGGATGAATTGGTGGAATGAAGAAAGTGGGAGGAAACGGGAGTATCCCGAGAAAACATCACGCACACCGTGTTTGTCTACCACAAGGCTCACATGGCATGAGCAGGGATCGATCCGACGACCCCTAGCACCAGAAATGAGCGCTCTACCAACTGAGCCACCGTGGCCCTGTTGCTTCTGACTCTATCGCATGGAGCGTCTGTATACACTGTGACTCATGTGTCTGTCATTCACTGCATGAAAGGATGATGATCAGTATGAAATAACTGATGAAGAAATTGTTAATTTTTCCTGTTAGATTGTAACATATGATTATTAGGTTTGTAATGTGTGAATTATAACATAGTTTAACGTTTAATAAGATTCTCTTAACAGTTTCCCTATTATCAGATATTTTTACTTATCCGACGTTCTGCCGGCCCATTTATGTCGGATAAGCGAGACTCTACTGAATATCTAATTTTGTAGAGGGAACAACAGATACGCCAATGGTAGTAGAAGACCTCCCCACCTACATGCGAGCAAGAAAGTTGTAACGTACAGTTTTTTTTAAGGTCATGTTTCCATGAAAGAAAGTTGTACACGAGATGAGGACAGAATGTTGTCACTCCAAATATATTTATGTTCTTTTTAATGACAGTAACTTGATAGAAACACTTCTTATTATTCAATTTTTCTGAAATCGAAATATAACTTTGAGGAATAAAAGAAGGACATCCTTCTTGCCTACAGACATTCACATGTAAACAACGGCTTCTTTTCAGGATTCACAGGTGTTTTACAAAGATAATAATTAACTGTATTCAGAAAAAATAAAGTAATCTACTGTAATGAAGGAACGTGATCATAATTTGTAACAAAGAAGTGAAGTTTTAAATTACAATCTGTCTAGTAACCAATAATAGAAAAGTGGAAATCTTTGTCATAGTGTCTCTGAAGAAGTTTGGATTTAGATCGACGGAACGTTCGTAAGACTAAGAAATATTACACCAGAAGAGTTCCTGAGTAAACAAGCGAACGTTGCGACTCTACTAATGATTGCAAAGGCTCGGCCGGCCCCTTTATATTATTCCAGATACACAAATATCAATTTTTATGAAATGGGCTGGCAACACTGACAACTGGTATGTTCAACACGGTCACACAGACTTTTTTTATTGTGTCAAATAATATTCACGCCAAGTTTGATGCAGATATTTTTAATGGTATGAATCAATTTAAATAATTAGTTTTAAAAATGTGGTTGGCAACACTGAAAATTGTAATGCTTGGAAGCGGAGTCACAAGGAACACTCGCCAGGTATCAGAGCCCGATCTTGATGAAAATTCGTGTGTAGGTACAGTGCCTAAGTAAACCTTCACAGCCCAAAATGTAGGAGCTGTCGTCAGCAAATAACGAGAGGGGAACTCCCGAGAAATGTGGAACGTAGAGAGCTGGTAAATCGAATATAAAGTACGGAAAAAGCCTCTTTATCTATAAACTGTTACAAATATTGAAAGCAAATGGTTATTAAAGGATACTGGACAGGAGACAGTACATGCTCGAGGGTATGACGACAATGGCCGCCATCTTGAAAGTGGCCATTTTGACTATGCTTCAAAATTTTTAAATAGTGAGTCATGTGATACATCAAGAATGATGAATGTTCCAAGAAACCCAATGACGAAGTCAATTTTCGCATAACTCTAATCGTGTACGGCAAAATGATACGTGAAATTGACCTGAAGATGGTCACTTTCACCTAGCATTACGCCTTTCTGAAATTAGGACTTCATCTTCCGTGAGTTTATTTAAAACCTTATAGTGCACTTCATATTGTGGGTTTGAGGATCATATTTTCCAACGCTCTCTTATGTAACCGCTTGGTTTTCATTCCTTCAATTGTTTAAAAAAAATATTTTTTCATCATCTGGCTCACACATTCTTCAAGTCAATTTCACGTGACATTTTGTCGTAAGGATTAGAGTTAGGCCAAAATTCACTTCGTCATTGGATTTCTTGGAACATCCCAGCACAGATTGATATATCACATGACCCACATAATATTTTTAAAAAATGAAGCATAATCAAGATGGCCGCTTTCAGTATGGCGGTCATTGATATTATACCCTCCAGGATGTATTGCCTCCTATCAAGCATCTATTAATATCCATTTTTTTTCAATATATACAGTACAACAGTTTATAAAAGAAAAGTCGTTTTCCGTATTCTGTATTCGATTTACTTGCTCTCTCCATTTCATGTTTCTCGGGTTCCCGTGTCGTTATTTGTTGACGACAGCACCTATAATTTTGACTGTGAAGGTTTACCTAGGCACTGTACCTACACACGAATTTTCATCAAGATCGGGCTCTGAGACCTGGCGAGTGTGCCTTGGTAGTTCTACAGTATCGAATAATGTTTATGCCAAGTTTGGTAGTGCTACGTTTAACGTAATGGGATATATTTTAAAAGTGTATTTTATGGAAAATAGGTTGGCAACACTCGCAACTAGGGTGCCTGGAGACAGGGACATTCAGGGTATTTTATACTGTGTCGAATTACACTGAATATGCAATCTAAGGACAGTTCTATGTTTTTAATAAGGGCATACACTGAATGAAGTTTTGCATATAAATAATTAGGAACGCTAAAAGTATTCCATGTGAACGCATGTGTGGTAGACGACTAGTACGGTCTTTATGTAATTTATATAAATTACAACGATCTCTCTCTACGGTCTCGGATCTGTTTGACCTATGTTTGGGGAATATGCACGTGAGACATCAGAGCTGGTGTCATGTCAATCTGGACGTGTGACATCGTCAGAAAGGATGAATCAGCGATCCACGGAGTTTTTGAGCTCATCTCAGTGAATGGAAGACATGACTTTGACATTAGTATGTAAGAGCTTCTACATATCAGTACGTAGTCATTTGTCATGTATACAACAGTATATAATTAGTTGCAAGTTGAGCATTGATCCTCGCTCGTAGAGTTGAGATGAGATCTCCACTTCGATTCCAGAGGAAGACAACTAGCATCTTAGTTGGGTGTGTTATTATTTTTTTTTTAATATAAAATAAATTTCCAAATTTCATATGTTACCTTCCAGTTACCTTAGTCATCATCCGTCGAACTTTGTACTTATATTCGGGTCAGAGTTTTCCAGGCAGTTTTAAGGTTTGTGCCTGAAAACGTTAACAAGACGCTTCGTCCCAATCACACAGGAGCAAAACTAATTTTTCTCGAAATACGAAACGATCTTCATCAGGTGTCAATTTAGAAAGGAATGAAAGTTTGTTTCTTAAAATTTAATTTCCAAATATAGTAAGATTGTAACAACTGTAATAAGGGGACTGTAAGACTATAATGAAGCATGCAACTATAAAGAGTCCCCACTAAACTCTCAATGTTAATTTGTACTGATTAACAAAAGCACTTCGTGATTCAGATATCATTTGTGTAGGTGCGGTCAGAAAAGTAAAATGGAAACACACTGGCACATCAAAGAATGTAATTGAAACAGTTAGGGTAAGTAAGGAGCATTAAGCATCGCCTCTAAAGGCAAATCAGAGACCTAATTGAGATTTAATTAACGAGAGGGGTCCATTAATACTATCATGTTTATGCAATAGGATATTAATCAAAAGTAAAAGGTAATTAATGCATGTATATGTAGCAGGGTTGTAAGTATTTTATATACGATACAGACCTAAAATCGGGCCAGTGGTGAACGGGTCCGAGACAACACGAAATATCCGACGGACTCGGTCTTGACCCAAATGATGAAAATAACTGTCAGCCGGGGACCCAATGATCGAATCTCAAGCAAATTGACTCGCTGACCGAATCACTACTCAGTCACCGTGTTATGACCTGGTTTTCTTTCGTGTGGTAAACTTTATTTCTGATATGGTCCAGTTTAGTAACTTTGGACTTCGACCCGTCACGATTCGCCTTTAGCTGTTAAAATCCACACCCATGCCCCTGTCCGGGATTCGTACCCGGGACCTTCGAGCCGATGGCCTACCGCCGCAGACCGCTCGGCCACCCGGCCGGCTAAACGCCTTCGGGGTAAAAGAAAGAGTGACGCAAGAATCATACTCACAAAAGAAGTGATGTCCATTTTGCGAGTGACTTTTTTTTGTGTCACTATAGCGGAAGTGTTTTCCTTTGTAATAAAACTAATAAAATCAACGGACTTAGTATCCTTTATTCCGCCATAGTGACACAAAGTAAGTCACTCGCAAAAAGGATATCACTTCTTTCGTATGATATTTGCGTCGCTCTTTCTTTTATCTCCAAGGGTTTTTTGTATTGATATCACTTATTTCGTAAGGCTGTCTGTTATAAAAAAAAAGTGCACAAAAGGTCAATTTTGGATCATGGTAGGCTCCGTATCTCGAAAACGACAACTCCTATTAAAAATAAGTTTTTTTTACCCCTATGGGGCCGCAATTGTTCTCCAAAATCTCTTAGTACTAACCATTTGGGGCTAAAGAAGAGTGACAGACCGAATGACAGAAACATTTTTCGATCATTTTTGAAAATTCTGTAATTCGGCTAAAAAAAAGTAACTTTTGAACCCCTTCACCGATTTTGACGTCCTATAAACAATTCGAAAAGGCATTGAAGCGTGGATTACGATTCCGCAAATTTTGACCGCCTGTATAGCCTGTGATCAGTGCTATCATAAACAAATGTGAAATTTTGAATTTTTATTCGAACCGTCCCAGGGGATCCAAGTGAAGGTCCTACTGACCCATTTTTTTTCTCTGGCTTAGTATAGCAACAAGCTTTCAAATGCAAGTTCAAGCATCAGAATCGGACGTACAGTTCAGTTCTCTAGATCCTAAATTAGCTGTATACAAGTGAGTGCCTCTAACAGACTCGTTTGTGAGCGTCACTCGAAGAATTACGGTTCTTCATGATTCAGCCTCAACGTCACTCAGAAATAAATATACGAGAATATTGACAAAGTAAGATTAGATGGATGAGATATTGTGAAAATATGCTCTGTTACATATTGTGCTCCTGCAGATGTAACATTCCCTTGTGAACACGCACATAAATGTTCTCGCCATCTGTTATTAGAATTTGAAGTAAACATAGGAAGACTTGAAAACGAGTTATCCAACGGAAAACAGTAAAACAAATAAGTTATCTATCTCTACCATACCACAAACTACCTCAGATGTATCGCGAATCTCACAAGGATATTTACCGAGTAAAGTTGCAATGTTTCTGTGAGATTATCGGTAATTTTTGTAGCGATATCTGAAACTATATGCTCTTGTATCAATCTTTACCTTTCGAAAATGCAAATTCTTACAATAAAATAATAACAGCACTGACCTCAACAACATATATACTGCAACAATTGTAGTGGTTACATCATCCATATTCATGTGCTGCCATCTAATGAGCATCTTTTGAAATAACGTTATAAATTACATGAATCGGTGAGATTAAAAAGGATAACATTCCAGTAATAATAATCTTTCAGGAAACACAAAAAAAAATGTTATAACACTTCACCATTGTTACCAACTTAGCTAGTTTGTCACTAAAACTAGTTATTTTTGAATATTCATTTAGCTACCAAAGATTCGCACTTTTCTCTAATATGCATAGGGAGGTAGCTACTTCTAGTACATGCTTTAGCGTCAAACACGTCTCATTCTAACCTTGGTAAGATGGGTTTTAGCTACTTATAGATTGATTTTTTTAGCTACTTTCAAGTGATTATTATTGGCAACACTGAACGTCACTGAAATATTATACAAAAAAAAGCTGTAAATGAGAGATTTAAAGTACTCAAAAACACGAATAACCCACAATAAATAAAATTTCCTAAATTTGTTTATTAAACCGGCAATTTAGCCTTAGAACGAAAGATATTTCTGCCCCCAACCAACCTCATTTTTGACTCACTTACCGATTTAGTTGAAGATTGAACATAGAAGAACACTGTTTTAGATATCCTTAATTTTAGATATGAAAAGATAGGTATACTTCATTTTAGGAACACATTTTAATGAATTCTCTGTCAGAAGATAGAAAGTGTCCTTTCACAGGGAAATACTGCTGAATCAATTAAAATCTGTCAGCCATCTGGTACAGCTAGAATAAGTCAAGATACACGATGGTTCGTGTTCTGACCGTCACACAAATCGCTACTACATCGAGCACGAACTCTTTCACGTCATTAGGGCCTTTCTTAGCTACTCCCTCATTGATTAAATTTTTATTCTTAACAATTTTATCGTGGCCTTTTACAAATCATTCTTAAGACCATTACTTGAACTAGGCAACAATTAGCGCATAAGATTTGAAATATTGTCCATTTTAATTCACGTATTCAAATAATATGTGGAAGTTTGCCAACATTCGAAGTTGAAAAAAGAACTAGTTTTTAATAATCACTTCCTTTATAATAATAATAATAATAATAATAAAGTAGCATTGGTTCAGTGGCACAAATATCAAACTTTATTCAGGATTCCTGTTTTCGCTTTAAACTTCAAGGTTTGCTGTGGAAGTTCTGTATACTTTGTCAGAGTACCAGTTATTAATACTATTGATTAAGTGACAATTTTCGTGCCTTACAAGAAGAGAAATTTTCTAATATGAAAACGCCAAAATTTTATTACTTGTTTGCAAACTAACAACACTTCGAACTCCCTATTCCCCCTCCTTTTCCCTACGTTTATCACCTTCCCCTTTCGTTTTCGGGTTATAGTCTAAAGAGACGCAGCTGTTACATCACGTCAAAGCTTAAAAAAAAGGCCAGAAGGTAGCAGCAGTAGCGTGAAACACTAAAAGCGGAGACAACTGCATGTGTTAGGCTGATTTCAAGGTGGAAATTACCTCTCTGTGTTCTCTCTCTCTTTCTCTCTCTCTCTATTTCTCTTTTGGAACAGTTTTTGGTTCGTCGCCAACTTCGTTTTCCTGGCTTCGCTTTTCTTTATAACCGTTTCTTTCCGCTTTACTCCTTCCTGCATTTTTACCAGAAGTTAAGTGGTGCCAATTCGGAAGTTGAAAAAAGTGCCAGAAGATGTCGTTGTGCGTTATTAACTCGAGCAACTCTCTTCTTCCCCCTCTCCCCTTTGCGGTGTGAAGAAAGACGCCTGACTCCAGAAGAGCGTCTTGACTTGGAAAAATTAAAGAAAAGAAAAAGGTTATTTCAGTACATTTGAGTTCAAATAGTGTTTGACAAATAATTTGTTCTGAAGAAGTATTAGTATTGTTAATGTAAACTACATAAGGAGAGGTATGTGTCATGTTTCACTCATTTCGAAAATTTTGCAAGTAACGTATTGTGATGTGATGTGAGAAATCACTTGATATTCATCACCACCCACACATAGCAATTTTGACCTCACTCAAAAGTGAATTGAGATTCCTTTGACAAATGTGACAACTTCATGCAAGCTTAGTATGTCAAGCCCAAAAGTACAAACAAGGTTGAATCCAGGTTGAATCCATCAGTCTTGTTTACAAAAATCAATGTTGAAATAACTTGGAGAGGACAGGAAAGATAAAACATATATAATTCTTTAAAAATTAAAAACGTGGGAATCGAACCGAGGACTACAGGCACACCGATCCTATCATCTTGTCACTAGACTACGAAACATCTCATTCTAGTTTGCTTTCGACGTGCCATTTATGTTAGTTCATCAGATTACAAGAAATAGCAGGAATAAAAGGGGGATTTTTTTAGATTAACTTACGGCGAACCAGTCCTGGCACATAATGGGACTTCAGTACACTACGACGACAATGAAACAAAATTCAAAAAGATTTTCAAGTTTAACAAGCATTCTCGCATAGCTGGTTGTTCCAACAATCTTTTAGAAGGTTTGGTTCCAACAACTAGCAACAATGGTATTCGAACAAGCCACTTATGTTGTTCGAACAAGTTTTTTTCATGCTTGTTTATCAAATTTATCAACATCAACACATGTACTTGTTCATCAACACAATATAAAGCTTGAGAAGCTTAAAGCAAATGACTTATTACCTTGAAAGAAGCTGACATGCTATCAAGACGTCTAGTAGTATGACTATGATTGAATATGAAAATAGTCTAAGGAATATGAATGAAATTTAAAAAAAAGTAAAAAAAAAAATTAAATTTCTTTTACACCAATCACAGCTCTTACGATTAAGCTATATCAAATATTTCTTCCGAAATAAAGGGCGTAACCCTCTAGATGCGGCTAGTCATAGGTTCACAAGAAAAATGTTACTCAGTATGCTACTCTTGGCTATTTAATTGGTGTACGCTTAGATAGCGCACCTTACTTGGTTTTCAATCTCCCACAATGAAATAAGTGGATGCAAATATCCAATTTAGAGTTAGCTTAAAATCCATTGTTAATACAGGGTGAGGCAGAAACTATGAGACGATTCAAGTAGTTGCAGATGGCGCACTTTAACACACTCTGTTGAGTAGACTGATTGCTCTAAATGTAGCCCTAAAAACGCGCTTGGTTACAGCAACAAAATCGTTTTCTTTTAATGTTTCCATAGCATACACTCGGTGTTCTCGTGACTAACGTTCAATTGCAACTAAATGCTATGCGTCATTCTACGCACTAATGCGTGTTTCAGTGGAATATCTACAACCGAGTGATCGAAGCAGACTTAAATCATGTAATCTTTCCTGTTCCATTCTTCATAACCACTTATTCTCTTAGTACTTATTCACTACTAAACTTTTCCAAGTTCAATCCTCAAAATTAACTGTTGCTATAAATATTTGTTATACCACTGAAATAAACTGCTACTACTGCTGCCGCTACTAACCGACAGAGGTGGTCGTGTGCTCTGAGGTGTTAGGCTAGCGTCCATCACATTCAGGATTCGAATCCCAGTGGCGACATGGGCGTTTCGATAGAAAATGAACACTTTATAGAATCAGGACGACTTACAGTTATTAGTTACTGAAGGGAACTGAAAGTTCAAAGTTTATCAAAAGATTTTACTAATAGTACAGACACTAGTAGTACTGTAACTACATACTAACACCACCACTAATATTTATTTAATTTAGGTTCTATTTACTGCACGAACAGCTATGACCTGTGAGAGTTACTAGTCTGACAGATGAAATCCCTCGACGAGCACTTGTTTGCAGAAAGGAGTGGCAAAATTAGCGGACAGGGTCTTAGGCTTGGTACTATTCCGCCATTGATCTAGAAAACTAAGAAATGTCTGGCAATAGAACTTCAATCAGGGTACAGAAACCAATTCCGTAATATTAGTCACCGAATCACTTATTTTGTGTATGTTTGAATTCGTTTCCGTACACGACTAAAGATGAAATAAGGAGAAGAGAAAAATCTGAAAGACTATACTTTAATCCAGAATATAATATAATACATGTCGTTTAAGACCATACCAGAATATTCAGATAAGGGAAACCTATTAAGAATTAACAAAAACAAAAAGATTCAGCACTGAAGGAGAGAAAACGAGGCGTGAATACACAAGATGTATGCAAAGAAAGATCCACACAGTACTGAGCCCAGTGGGTTGTCACGGTCGCCGAATTCGGAACAGTACTGCTTCTAATTCTGCATTTATCAATCCTGACCGAGATTTTTCAACGTTTCATCAAATTAAAAAAAATTGCAAATACCGTATTGTCACCTGAATTAAGACTATAGCCGCTATCTTCCCCATCGTTATCCTTGAAATAGTGCTTGCCGAGGAATCTCATTTCTCAGACACATTGAGGACTTACACCATAGTTGCCTCTTCAGACCATGGGAAACGAATTAAATGTAACTGACGTGTTGTATTTTTCATTTTATCTGTGGCAATGGATCAAAACCAATTGCAAGGGTCAATCGAAACTACCGAGCAAATACAGAAGGAGGAACTGTTGTAAAATAAATCGCCAAAACTTGTCAGAATAAAAGAAAAAAAAGAATAAATAAATTCTTTGTTTCCAATTTCTTTCTTTTAGAAACTCCTTCCATGACTTTTGTAGAGTTTCGCCTATTTATATTGCATCTTGTATTGGCAAGAGTGAATTCTAAGCCAGCAGTATTTCCAGAATGTAACTTGAGTTCGGCTAAATTTGCTGATTGAAATTCTTTAGTTTAAAAATAACCTGAAATGTTATGCAACCCAACCAATTCAGAGCAATAGTTGGTGGCCGAGAAGTCTAGGCGCTTTTAACTATAAAGACACGTTTTGTAGTTTCTACCGGGTGGTTACAGTATAATTAAAGTGATACTACTCACAGTAGTCCAGAGAGGGCGGTGGTGAACGTATGGGATTGCTACTTGGTAGATATGATAATAAGACAATGAGGAAGCGATTTCAATTTAATTTTCTCCATCAGGCGGAGAGATTTTCTCCATCATGCACAAACAATGAAGACATGGTACTTAATGTAAAAAGGAAACAAAGATCAAAGACGTAAGAGATATATATTATGAACAACGTTATTAGCATCACATGTTTCTACAGCGCTACATTTTCTTCATCTAGTGGAGAAAATTAGAACTAATTTTTGTCTCAGTGTAATTCGATTCTCTGTTGTCTCATTAGCGTATCTACTAAGTGTCAATGTTATAGGTTCATTACCGCCCACTCTGGGTCACTGTGAGTAGAGTCACTTTTAATTTGTACCCTCTTGGTACTAGATGGAACTACAAAAGACCACTTCAATTGTTAGGATTGAAATAAAGGTATGAAATTAACGTTCGTTGAAACCCTTACTGCTGTTTAATATGTAAATGGTAAGTCATAAAAAGTTAAGAATTCTCTTGTTACATGGACGTTTTTTCTTCAAATAGTTATGTTCAACAATTCTAGGAAGCGATAAAGCAGCCCCTGATTGACTAACCTTAACTTGTAGTATTTCTTAAGACGTTTCGTAGAAAATGCTAGAAGACAAAAATATTTAATGTTTTTTAAGGAACATTCTTTTAATATGTGTATTTTGATCGAAATCAGAAAATAGAATAATAAGGTTTCACGTGTCAAAAAGATCTTTTACTTCCTCCATGAAGTAATAAAATCTTTCAAACGGCTTATGGATGGTACTTTCTAGAGCGCCTGGATATGTATGCAACCTAGCTTTACAAGAAGATTGGTTGGGTTGCATAACATTTAAGGTAGTATTTCCAACTACAAATTAAGTTAACCTTATATTCTGAAATAAACTGATCTAGAGTAGAAATGATGGCGAATATATTATTATATGATAAATTGTAAACCTTGTTTTAAAGCAGCTAATAATTAATTTTGTTTAAATTTTATTAAATACATTTTACTAAAAGCGTTCACCCTTTTGTAACATGAGTCCAACTTTTTAAAATCTTTCATATTGCAAAGAAAAGAAAAACATTATTAAACGAGGAGTTAAGGATCTACCTTGCGCTCCAAACAATCCTAGGTTCGATACCCGGTATAGGTTACTAAATTTAGTGCTCACCCAGCATCGCGATGTCAATTGGGAAGCTACTTGAACTAGTAAGTAGCGTACTCTGGTCTCGACTAAAATAAAGCAGAGAGAAGAACTTGTGCGTTGATCACGTGCTCCCTCTTGAACGTTGCTTGGCAGGCGGACCAAGTCTTTATTACTGTGGAAAATTGTGTATAGAATGTCCTGACCAGTTGCTATTCTTTCTAGCAAATATTTCAAAAACTAAGAGTATTATCAAAATGTAAGTTCACAGCGCATTAGAACTTACAAATTACTATGAAATACAACGGACAGCGATCTTGAGATCTTGTCCATTGATGAGTGATACTTTTTTCAAAGATTATGACGTCATTACTTAATTGAAGTCTCAGCACTCCTCAATCGACAAGATTTTGAGATCGCTGTACATTGTATTTCATAGTAATTTGTAAGTTCTAGTGCGCTATGAACTTACAATTTTGATAGTACTCTTAGTTTTGGAAATATTTTGAAAAATGTTTTAAAAAATGGAGGGTTTGGAGCGAGGATCAATCTTAAATAAACAATTTATTATTAAATTCATATTTTTAGCACATCACATAACGTTTCGACTACGTCATTGTAATTTACGTAAGTCTCCTATCTATGTTATAGATAGTATCATAATATTATACTATAAATTTGTTTTTATTACTTCCGAAATAAAAATAATAATAACACAAGGTTAAAAGTTCGTATAAGCATATTAATGTAGAAAGGAAAGCGTCTGTCGCTATTGGGCATATTCCAATCCAATCTTTCTTACTTCATAACGAAACTTTTATGTCTCTATAAGCTTCATGAATAATATTGGCTCGGAATAATCTCGTTTCACATAAATAGAAGCAAAAGTAGATTACATGAATATTTAAATATATTAATAATAATCCGTGTGTCAAAATTAGCTGACCCAATTCAATAGAAATTTCGAGAAATAAGGATCAAAGGAACATTGAGAATTATCATGAGTTTATGGTTGGTTGTTAAGGGGTATTCATATATCATCATTTTTTGAAATATGATTAGAGTAAAGCGGAATTAGAAAGAAAAGAAAATCCGCTTTTTTTGGTATTTTATTTTAAAATGAGATGTTGACAAAATGTTGACAAAAGCATTTTATGTTTCATTTCTAAAGGGGAGTTTGGTGGAGGGGGAGAGGAAAATGAAATTGAAAAGAAGAAATTCTGTGAATATGTAATTGAATTATCTTTTGTGAATTTCAAAATAACAAAATTAGCTTTGAAAGATTACGAAATGGAGATAAAAAAAAACAACTGTATAACATTATTCAGTTTCATTTTTTTTAAATATTTTTTTTTTTCAGTTTCTCCTTTGCCTTTCTTTTTCTTTCCAAAATTTTGGCCTTTCTCTCAAAAATCTTCCATCCTTTTATCTTGCTAATACGACTCCCTTTAATGAATTTGAGGTTACCTCGCAATTATCATCAAGCGGCTAAGGGTGCACTCCAATTAAGACAAATTATGGTATATTCTTCATCCTCCACTTTCTTCTGTCAGCTGTTCTTATAATGAGATGTGTTAAGGTTCCCTGAATGTAAAAGAGATTTGGGAATGGAAAGAGAGAAACGAAGGCAAAGGTTAGTGGTGGGGTGGGAGGGTTTCAGAAGAACTAAGAGGAAGGAAGCGCGACAACCTAAGGAAAGATAGACATATTATTACTGACGACGAACCTCTCCATTTATATCTTATATTTTCATTTCAATGTAACGATAAAAAAAAGAGTTAATTATTTTTCTGTTTTCTTATCTTAAAGTGTACTTTAGATCATCTTTTCTCAAAGATGTCTGTTTGTTGAATAATTACAACACTAATTAATGTTTCATTGTCAAGCTGCAATGTAAAAAATATGGTTCAGGTTTATCTTTTTATAAAAGATTTTTTAAGTCACTTATTTTTTGTGAGTATTTTGAATTTCTCTGTCCTTCTGTCCGTCAGTATCTGTCTGTTCATTTCTCACGTATACCAGTACATTTATGAAAATAGGTAGAGAGAAACTGATATCAGATTTTGGTTTCTGCGAACTTGATTTATCCAGCCATTCTTTTTCAACTGGTGACTCTGAAAGCGGCAGGTCCTCTTCATTTGCTTAGCTTTCTTCATTTTAAAGAATTCACGTTTGTACCATAATCACAGCAAGTAGCATGAAACTTACTTCAGAGTGACCTTCGTTTATGCGGAATGGTTTGACTCCTGAAACACTATAATCCGGCTTAACTCAGTTTTCATCCTTATAACCCGATTGATTCAGTAACCAGATGAACCGATGATCCGTCTTGAGCCAGTGATTTGGTCTTGTACCTGTGATTTCGATCAATTAACTGTCGTGATGATGTGTGTTAATTGAGCTCACGTATCTGTTGGATGCCTGAAGACAACACATTATATACTATTACATCATTGACAGAAAAAAATCACTGTTAGTTCTACGACTGATGGGTATCAAAGGTGCTTAATTCTTTTAACTTGGATGCATTGCTTCCAGCTGAGACATTCTACCATCGTCAGATGATCTAATCCTACCAATATGTTACAAAGGACGTTCGAGTTAGTTGGCAGTCAGAAGAAGGCTGGTTGGCAGCAGGACATGAGAGCTGACTGAAAGCCGTGTGTGCTACCTGAAAGCACATGATGGCTTCATTTTGAATGTTTGTTATTGTCTCCAAAACTTCCTGTCCTCTTACCGAGAGGCCGTGGCTTAGTGGCAAAGCGATGGCTTAACATTCAGGAGGTAGTGAGTTCAATCCCAGCGACCGATCATCCTGACTCATGTTTCTACAGGGATTTTTACTCAGTCATACCAGGAAAATGCTGGAATGACACCTCCAACTTAAGGCCTGGCCTACACCTTCCCACATCCTTTTCCCTCCTCAGTCTGAGTATTAGATACCTAAAGGACATAAATCAAATTCAAATTCACACTTCTTGTCCTCAATTAGCAACCAAAGTACCATAGTACTTCCAGGCAGAAGCATGCATTAAGGTTTAATGGAAGTAAGTTTTCCACCTTTTTCGTTCTGCTTCGATTAACAAAAATAACTTCCATGGACGGACTAAAGTTCATTTTGTACTTCAATAATGAATACAAATAGTCTCCAAGAAATGCTAGTAGTAACTTCATTCTGTGCAGGAGCCCAAGGTCATTCTACAAGATAACGAAAAGTGTTCTTGCCGTTTTTGACGTCGCATGGGAAGATGTGATAACTGATATGGGGATAAGTGCCTGAGGTGCTAGAAAAGCGACCGGGGTGGGAATAGAAACATTGATCGTGATCAAGACAGGTGATTTGCGCATTCACGACAGTCATAGCTTCATTAATGGCGAAAACAAATAGCAATCTCAAAGCAGCGCGTTCGGGGTTGTCTCCTTTATGAGTTTAAGGTGGTCTTGTCCACAGCCAAATCAAGTCGTCGTTGAGGATAATGATGTAAATGAACGCACTGACAGGCATTGGTTCTAGCAATTCAGGTCGGAAGATTTGTCCCTAGTTGATAAACTCCGCAGTGGGTGCCCACAGGCTCTCTCTCACGAGGCCCTGAAGGCACCCATTCATCAGGACAGCAACCAAACTTATGGTAGTATTGCCGAACGCTTGCAGGGTTCTGATGAAACAGTTAGATTTCACCTGCATTGGATAGAGAAGGCGTTAAAGTTGAGCAATAAGATACCCCCCCCCACACACACACACAAGCCAACAAGGATCAACGAGCGACAGCTTGTTTGTTGTTACTTTCTCAGTTCCACGACACCCATATTCGATTGAGTACTCATCAGAGACGAGTTGTTGGTCCTGTATGAGAGTCAAAACTCAAAAGTATGGCAGACATTGGTTGCCACCGCGGGACACCGTGCTTCACACTACTAGACGACCTGTACAACTCTCTGGTGGACTAGTCGCCAAGTGCTGCACTGCAAGCTGCTACAACTGGGCCAAACCATCTCTGCGGATCTGTACTCGCATCAGTTGGAACGTGTGTGGTAGACACTGCAGCAGAAGGAGCCAGCATTGGTAATACTTTCCTTGGCAACCATGCTAGGCCGCACGTGGCGCGGATGGCCAGGCATACACAGTGACTTGGCTGGGAGAGCGGGACTTCCAGGGCCTTGCACTGTACTATCCACCGTACTTCCCAGACCTTGCGTCAACCTCTTCCATTACCTGGACAATCAACTTCCTGGGAAATTCTTCGCCATTGAGGCAGACTTGTGTTAGTCACTCACGGCCTTCTTTGCGTCCAAGACCCGCCAGGCCATTGCGCAGTTGCAGAAACGTTGTCAAAACTGAATACCGATGTGGATTACTTTGAGGACGTCAGTTAATTTTCTGTTTACCTCATTCTTTCTGAGTATCAAAAGCGACAAGAACTTTTTTTGGGGGTTACATTGTAGTTTTATTCCCCCTCGCAGCCTATGTAATTAATTTCGTGCTACGCTTGTGCACCGATATAACGGCATAGTGTCAACTTATTTAGTGTGTGACCACCTTTAGGTTTCAGTCATATAAAATATTTCTGACATGTATTCTTCTACTGTGTAGCTATGAGTAAAAAGATATGAAGGCCAGAAGGAAAATATCCATAAAACAATGATCTTGAAACCAGTTTAATAAGAGACTCACCCATCCACCTATATATAT